>VZRZ01004463.1:143191-234238 GCA_013398175.1 Climacteris rufus
CCGAACCGCCCCGCACCGCCCCGGACCGCCCGGC
Source organism: Climacteris rufus (assembly GCA_013398175.1). Lineage (NCBI taxonomy): Eukaryota > Metazoa > Chordata > Aves > Passeriformes > Climacteridae > Climacteris > Climacteris rufus. Next base: position 143,226 of record VZRZ01004463.1, read on the forward strand.
CCTGCACGGCCGCGCTCCCCGCCCCGGGGCCGGGCCGGGCTGTCCGGCGTGGGGGAGCTGCGAGCCCCAGCTCCCGGTGCCCCTCACGGTGAATCGCAACATCGCTGCGGCTGGAAAAGACCTCTGAGATCATCGAGTCCAGCCCACGACCGAACAGCACCGTGCCGCCCAGAGCCTGGTACCGAGGGTCACGTCCGGACTGAAAACATCTCCAGGGACGGTGACTCCACCCTCTCCCTGAGAAAGAGCCCGGGGTGCTCTCCCCGGGCCATCCCTGACCACCTCGGCACCCCGAGGACGTCGCAGCTCCGCGCTGGGCTGCAGCAGCCCGAGATGGCCCCGAACCTCTGCTCGGGCACGGAGGGGTCTGGCCGCGGCTCCCCGAGCAGCGAGCCCGGTCCTGCCCTACCACCGAGCAGCGCAGCCCTGTGCAGCAGTACCTAACACCCTTCTAAATCTGCAGTGCGCCTGGGCCAGGGGCTTGCCTCGCTGCTCAGGATAATCGGTGCAGGTTTTAGTGCAGTTATCCCTGGTACATTCCCTCAAGCATTGCTCTCTCATTTATACCATTTAGCGGACTCACTGCACTCCACAGACAGCCTTGTAGCCCACCCCGAAAGCCTTGGCTTTACCACTTGCATGGCAGAAAGGTCTTCAGGGGCCTGAGATGCTGCTTTCAGGAGTGTAACCAAGCAAATAACAGAACATGGGGTTTTGGCTTGGCAGCCAGGTAACTCCAAATTTTGTTTAGACTCAGAACTCTTCCTCCCATGCCCTCCCCAAAGGCTGGGTTTAGAGAAAACTCTTGATGTTTGGTATGGGGAAAAGACAATTTGCTTATAATGTTTCTGACCATAACATGTAAAAAAGTGGAAGTTTCCATTCAAAACAGAAAGTATTGGTGACATGTCGAAAATAAACATTTTGAATTCACAACAAAAATGGGAAGGTACCACTTGCTTTTTAAGCACAGTTTGCAAAGAGGACAAGTCGATCCAAAACACTTTTTCTTGGCAACTTACCAGCCAGTTATGCTGGCCACACAGCTCGTGTGTCTCGTGTTAAACAGCAGGACTCAGTTTTAGACTATGAGAAAAGAAAGGCAGTTCAAAACTACCTGGGTTTCTTTGGTATCTTCTATTTCTAGTACCTCTGATTCAAAACTTTAGTGCCTAACTATGACTGATACTTTACAATTGGTCTTTTTGCCCATTTTCCTCAACTCTTCATCAGTTCTCCAGCAAACGTTCCCAGTTTGCTGTCAGCTGCTGGGTGAGTGCTGCTCACGCTCCAGGTCACAGCAGGCTGAATCACAGGGATCCCACATCCAGCACTCCCTCCTTCCTGAAATGGCTGGCCTCAGGCTTGCCCAGTACCAAGCACATGGAACAAATATTGCTCCGCTATCCTTCAGCCTTTGTTTTTTGAATTGACTGTTCTGTTGATTCCTTTTATTTACACCTTGAATTTTAAATTCAGAATGTGAAGATCTTTTGTAAAGAACCTACTGCAGAAGGGCTTCATTTGTCAGGGTGGCGTGTGAGTGAGAACACTGAAAACAAATCTGAGCAGACAGAACATTTCAAACAACTGTTTGGATTCTTTCATCCAAGAAAATACCTTTGCAAGTTAAGACAAATCTCTGATAAGGCCTTCTGGTGTGCTTATCTCTCATCTCCCAGAATAGCTTAGCCCTTTTTGCTTCAGGCTGGTTTGCAAGGAATGGTTGATTTTCTCCACCTTTGTGAAAATGCAGCAACCTCTGAGAAGGCAAACAACTTGCTCACCCCTCCTGTGAAGGCTTCAGGAGGTTACAAGGAGTAAGAGTATTTTCCAACCTTGTTCACTGCTTGAGGAGGGGAAGGAAAAGAGCTTTTCCCTCACTTTGCAATGAGAACACGCACTGTCTCCGTGGTTACAAATCAATAAATGGCATTAAGCCCAGTATTTCAAGAGCTGTCAGAGGTATTTTGAAGGAGCAGTGTATGCTTTCTTACAGGATTTTCTTTGGGCAGTACTTCACATCTCCCACATGCTCACTGCATGGTACAGCCAGGGGTACAGTGTCGTAGTGCAGTTAATTTTCAGCTGGATCAGTGGGGTGAGCAGATGAGCTCCAATGTCCCTGGTACAAAGCAGGTAATATTAATTCTTTCCTGTGAGGGTGGGGAGGCCCTGGCACAAGCTGTGCAGAGAAGCTGTGGATGCCCCATCCCTGGAAGTGTCCAAGGCCAGGTTGGATGGGGCTCTGAGCAACCTGGTCTGGTGGAAGGTGTCTCCCATGGCAGGAGGACTGGAACAAGATGATCTTTGAGGTCCCTTCCAACACAAACCATGCTATAATTCTGTTATTCTATCAGTGCTAGCTGATAGTCAGGGCTCTGAAACACAATAACAAGCCATATGCACCACAGCAAATTTATAATATTTTTTTAACATAAATTCAGCACTTTTTGGGCCCCAAAGGTTTTCCTTTAAACCAAACCCACTCCCCAAAATAGAAACAGCTGAAAGAGCCAAGGTATCTCCTTCCCAAAGGACAATGGTTTCACACCCAGGCTGTGCACAGTGTTCATTTCAGGACAGCTCAGAAAGTGGATTCAGGGAGTTCCTTTATTGCCAGCTGAGCATTAACACTGAAGCTGAGGCAGGGTGTTTTCAGGTCAGGTCTGTGCCACCGACTGTCCCAGCACAGTTGTGTCAGTCAGAGCTGTGAGGAGATCCTCTGAAGGCAGAGCTGTGCCAGCAAAAGCACCTTGTGCAGACGGAGGTGTTGGCAGAGAAACTCGCCTTTGTCCGGCTAGCTTATTGCACTTGAGGCAGCTGGAATTCACTCCCTCAGCAACAGCACAGTTGCACTGTTAGAAGCCATTATCTTGGAAATGTTTGCTCTTCTGACCAACCATTGTGGCTGGGCTGTCAAAGCTGTCCTGGCTTTCAGCTACCTGAAATATCCTGATTGTTAAATACTCAACAGAGCAAATTGTTTTAGCCAAAGCCTTGAGCGTCGGTGTGACATGGTGTTCAGTCCTGGGACAAAGCACTGCACAAACAATTTCTAGCTGTCAAATCCATAACTGAACTTTTCTCCTCATGTTTAAATTCCCCTCCAATTCCTTTCTAAAAAGGAGAGGAGAGATTCAGTGCCCTAAGGATTCACCTAATCCACAGCAACTGAAGTACAAAATGCCCCCAAACTCTACCTCCCCAAAACAGTCAAACTTCTGACCTCAGCTGTCCCATCCCTGCATCGTCCCACAGAGTTTGAAAACACAAAGAAAAGCCCTGCACACTGAGCTGATGGAAGAAATGCCTTGGCTGTGCTGCAGACAGAGCCATTCAGGGCTGAAGTGCTTCACACAGCAGTTTCTCCCCAAAGTTTCTGGGTTAACCCCCCAAAAGAGCAGAAGGCCGTTTAAGAAATTACCAATCTGCTCCAGTGTTTGGGACCGTTTCAGGTGCCCAGTTTGAGATGATCAGTCTTGGGTATTTTATCTGGACTCTTGTGAAATTAGCCCCTGAAAATCAAGGGGGGGGAAAACACCCCTCTAGTTCTTTTTCAGGTGGACAAGAAAGCCTTCCATAAAATTTCACATACCCGTGAGGGTGAAAAAGTAATTAGCTGCAGAAACCTCTCGAGCATAAACACTGAGGTGAACTCAGAGATGTGTCAGTGTATCTGGAAATCACAAAAAGCACTACTGCAAAGCAGAAGATGCTGCATATTTCATGTAAAACGTGAGCAAGAGGAAACCTCCTGACATGAACTGGGAATCACATCAGGCTCAGCTGGAGGAATCCATACAACGGCAACAGAACAGCTGCTTGAAAAGATTGGGTGTTCCAGACCATTGTCTTCCCCTTACTTTGAATGATTGCTGTCATTAAAAGCAGGAAAGGAAGGATTACACTTCGAGAAAGTTTTACATTCTGAAATTTCTGCAGACCTACCAAACATTTTTTTCCTCTCCCTGGAGGTCTCCCACTCACTAATTTAGGCATAACTGTACCTTAGCTGGGCTGAAATACTCATTAGGTCCACATACATGTACTGTTTGCAGCATTCTGTATCGATTTCTGTATCAGCAGATAATTGTTCTTACACTCAGGAGCTGCTTCCTGGTATAGGCAATGCTCGATGGAGCTGAAGAGGAGCCCTTGGGGTACTCAAAGTGTCTGGCTTCAGACACAGGACAAAGTGGTCACCAGAGGAGTCAGGAACTGGCATACAGGTGCCAGCACTAACTTTTCCTGGTAGATCTTGCATTGGAATGTACCAGATAAGCACATCTGCACTGAAATACACACGTGGCTGGCACAGCAAGGCAAACACCCGAGCCTGTGAAGCCCTGTGAAATGTTATCAGAGGAAAGCAGGCATGCTGGATGGAGCAGGACATAACAACCCTACCAGAAATTCCGTTTGTAGCATCTGCCTGATTTGAAGGAGATTTTCCTTCTAGACACAACCAAATTCATCCCTTGCACCACTCACACTGTTAATCACAGCTGACCTCCCTGTCACCCTTCATCCATGCCTGCCTGGTGATGACATCCTACACTAAACTTTGGCTCCCAACCACTAGGATAACTCTCACTTTTCATTTCCCACCGATTCTGAGCTCATATTGCTTTCGTTCCTTTCAAAATGACTTCCACATTCTCCTTGCCTGGGGAATTGTGTGAATATTTCCCTGAAACTTTCCTCAAATTTCCCAGATACCCAAGCGCATCTCTTGGCTCGTTCTCGGCATCAACTTCTGGATGGTAATGAAGCGCCACCAGTGCTCCTGCAGACAGTCCTGGCAGAAGCAGGCTGACAGGCACCCCCAAAAGCCATCCAGCAGGGCTCTCCAGCAGCAGGACAGCCATGAAGCAGCACTCTCCGGAGGATGTGAAGGAGTGCAAGCAGCGCGGCGGGGAGCTGCCGGTGCAGAGCAGCCCAGGGCTGCGTTCCCCCGGCGCAGCCCCTGCCCCAGAGCGGGGCTGTGGGTGCCCGGCCCGCCGCAGGCTCCCTGCGGGCACTCAGCCCAGCTCGCACGGTGAGGCAGCATCAGAGCCGCCTCGGGCTGGCGCTGCCCTTCGGCCGCGGGAAACAACGCCGCAGCAACATCCCTGAAATATCAGGGCTGCGAGGGCCGCCGAGGAAGGCGACAGCATCCTGCCCAGGCGGGAGCAGGAACCGGGTTTGTTCACCATTTCCAAGAGTTCCCAGCCATTGTCCCTGGACTGACCTCTCCGGAGATGCATTTCGCTGGTGGCTCGTTGAGGTGGGAGGCGGGACCAGGCTCAGTGAATCCCGGCGTTCGCGGGGCAGGGAGGCAGCGCTTTCAGGTGGCAGGAGCCAAGTGAATCACTTGAAATTACTGGAATCTGCTGCTCTAGAGAGACAAGAAGTGATAAGCAAAGTCTTAGGGGCTGACTAGAGTAGTCACTGAGCTGTCTTACTGTATCAGTCAGCACAATACTTGCCATGCTCCCAGCAAAGTGACAGACAATCATAAAAGGGATTATTCTGTCCAGAGAGAAGGGAGAAACACGGAAAACACAGCTCCCAGGGAGCATAAAAGGATGGTGAGCATCAATTTAGGTACTACTGGTTTGGGTCTCTCTCTCTACACAGATTTTACGCTTTAGGAATGTGGAGAATAAAGCTTTCATTCATGGAAGATACCTATTTTTTAGGTTAGAAAAAACATCAAAATGATCTCTATTCTCCACTTTACTTGTGAGCCCTGTCTTTTTGTGTTAAGGATAAGTAGAAGAAGAGACAAAGAGATTTTGTTAAAGTGGAGAGTAAGTCATGTCTGAGTATGGCTGATAGGAATACTCTATAAATAGAACTTCACTAAACCTATAGAAATAAAATATTTACATTATTTACCCAAAACAAATTATTTGAGGATCATCCATGAGACAAACAAGGGAGTAAAAATTAAAATCACCCTTCAGCATTCCTATCAGAAGGTGTGCAGGATGGTCTGAATTTCAGTTTTCTTCTGGTGAACAGGAGAAATAGTTGCCTCTTCCCATTGCAAAAGTGTCTGACTATCTCATTGAAGTCACTACACAATTGAAATCTAGATCTCATACAGTCATAGAATGTCTTGGGTTGGAAGGGACCTTAAAGCTCACCCAGTGCCACCCCTGCCCTGGGCAGGGACACCTCCCACTGCCCCAGGGTGCTCAGAGCCCCGTCCAGCCTGGCCTTGGGCACTGCCAGGGATCCAGGGGCAGCCACAGCTTCTCTGGGCACCCTGTGCCAGGGCCTCCCCGCCCTCCCAGGGAACAATTCCTTCTGCTTTTTCAGATTGTACTTATTCAACAATGTCCCTGTTAAAGCTGGTTAAATATTTTAACTTCCATCCCAGACAAAGTGTTGATTTTGAGATTTTGAGAAAAACCGAGCAATGCATTTGAGATGAAAAGATAAATACTTAGGATTTTTATGAAAGGAAATATTCCAAGCAGAGCAGCTAGGCAAAATAATGGGAAATTCACAATGTATATCAAGCTATTTCATGGGAATGCACACATGTTCATTCACCAGTTAGCCTGGAAAAGGTAGTGGAGACCAAGTGAGGAGGTGACTGTGGCAAAGCCAAAGGGCACAGGAGTTCAGCCAGGCTGCAGGGTGGCTCTGTCTGGTTGAGCTGTACCTTGTGCATTCTCTTGGGGTGTCCTGCTGCCACCACAGCCCCCTCACAGGGACGAGACAGGCTGGATGCAACACAGGGACGGAAGCAATGAAAGGATGTTGCCCTGACTTCTGCAGTTCTGGATGTTGTCATTCTTTTGTAACTGGTTCTCAGACATTCTCTGTAAACATAGTCATGTTATTGTAACGGTATCTTTTTATTTACATTCCTTTCTCCTGGGCACAGAAGTTTGATGAACATTTCCTTTGACCGGTGTGATTGAGGGGAGGCCCTTTGTCTCCTCCAATACACAGTGAATTATAAGGCACATATATAACAAAGATGGGCGGGGGAAGCCCAGAGAACTTGTTCCTTGAGAGAACTTGTTCCTTCACTCTCCAGAGGTTTCTGTCTCCTTCTTTCGTGTTGTTACTGCGACAAAAGGTTAAACAGGCGCTGCACAAGAAGCAAGGCACGGAAAGCAGGTGAGCAGAGCAAAACTACGTCAGGGCAGATAAGCAAACGTGCATCTCAGAGGAGATTGGTGACATCCTGAGTGTCACCTTGCTGAGGAGGGAAGGCACAGCTCCTGTGGCAGCTCGGCTGCACGGAAATACCTGCGGCTGTCACGTCTGCTTGGCTCAATGCCGTCCTGCAAAACGGTTTTACAAGCCCTATCAGCTCATTAATGCCCAATTTGCTAATGCACAGGCGTGAGGGATCCTGCTTCAGTGGCCCTGATGTGTTTTGTCTTTGTGCCAAAGACTTCTGAGAACATCTTTAAAGACACAGCTCTCCTCTAATTCAGGTAACAGTGCACCATGCAGGTGTCTTCAAGCCCTCTGAGAGCCAAAGGTCTGTTTCAGTTTCAGAGAACAGCTATGTCCATCTTCTAGAAAAGCGTCTTTGGTTCCTGAAAGGAATCTCTTCCCTTAAAAAGGTTCTTAAAAAAAAATCAAATTCAAGTAATTAAAGTCATTACTGTGGGTATTTTTTCTAATCCTGGGTTCTGGAAAGAACTATGTAAGGATTTCCAAATAATTTAGTCTTCATTTCCTCTTACTCATATTAGTTCTTGTGTACTTACATATAGCACTGCTTATTTGTACATAAACCACCTGAAAATTCAAACAAAAAATGGCAGGAAGTTTGGCTATGAGACCTTTAGTTAATACACAAAACATGCACAGGAAACATTCAACGATGTTTCAGTCCATCTCAGGCATCCAAGGAATGATGTTTTCATATTTAAGATAAAACAGAAGTCAGAAGTAACCAGTCTCTTTTGGAAGTGTTTTGCAAACACAAAAGTCCCCCTTAATGTTTGGGAATCAGGCCTTTAGACTGCTTGATATTTAAAAATCTTGTCTTCTTGCCTTCTTTTAAAGTATGTGTCTATACTTTTACATATATATAAGTAAACACTTCAGCTGGATTCATTAATAATTCAATAGCCTACTTAAGACGTAAGCCTATTTAAAATAAAGTGTGAAATTCTTATACTGAGTATTAAAATGTAAGTTTAATATATATTTTTTTCAAATGAATGAAATAAAATTCAAGGTGAAAATCATAACTGTTTGCTACTAAGGTTTTAAATAACTTAAGGTCAACCAAGCTGATGGAATTACCATCTGAACATCTGGAACACGAATTGGCTGAAGTGAACCAGCTTTTGATAAAAGGGATTTTTCTACATGTGCAGAAAGGATATTGAAGCTGAACAAGCAGAATAATCTGAAACAGAAATAGCAATAAGTTCAAAGCTAAGAAACTAACTGGGGACTGAACACCAAAAGCTTGTGTTCATGGCTAAGCTGTGAAGAAAAGCGAGGAATGAAAGTGCCACCTCTCTTCACGATTACATCTTGAGGGATACTGAAGGGCAGCAAGCATTTTGATTCACTAGCTGCAAATGGTCTGCCCAAATCAGCTAAGTTTGATGAAAAACACGCAGTGATGAGCTTTCCATGGTTTCTTCTGTGGACAGCACGCTTGTAATGGTCTGCCAGGTTAGTTAGATTTAGTAAACAAACCTCTGATACACAGGCCTGTCCCTGCAGGGACAAAGTGAACTCCCCCTCTCCTGCAAACACAAGAGATCACAAGGGAACGTTCCAGTAACACAGGACAAACCATGTTGCATTTCTTATGGCAAAGTATGATGGAAAAAGGACTTAATAATCACAGGCCTTTCATGTCTCCCACTGTCATTCAGCCCACAGGATCCCCAGCAGCTACAGTAATCAGTGTGGGCCAGCAGCTGCCAAAGCTGCATTAAATATGTGGGGGCATTTTTAAATTAAACATGTCATATTTTACACATAGGAAGACATTAAAGCAAGCTGCACTCCTGCTTCTCATGAAAATTATGCAGTTGATTGCTCCTGCATTAACAAGCTGGGAGACACATCAAAGGAGAACTGGGAGACTGACATGGGCCCCCAGTGACTTGAACCAACACGAGTTTCAGGCAGTTTCAAAAAATGTGTCTCATCCAAAGGTAGCGACGGCATTCCCAAAAAGGGGGTGTTGGAAGTGAGTTCTTGCTCTTCTTGGAGCTCACATCTCCTCCTCTGCCTCAGGTCTCCAGACTTTCAGCCTGGAATTTGCTTTCTTTGGGGAAGGAGCCAACCCAAATATTGTGCCAGTAGCTTTTGGAGTGCCCAGGGGGAAGTGACCTCTGTAAATAATGACCTGAACTTCCAGCATCGATAGAGTGTTCTTGTGAAAATGGCTGAATGAGACTGCCCAGGTTATATTGCTGTGGGGAGGATGAGAATGAGAGCAGGGAGCCTGGGAGGAAGCCAAGGTGGGCAGGGAGGACCAGCTTAGCACACCTCAGAACCGGGAGGGGTTGTGCTCGCGTGCACCTCAGACGGACACACGCCCTGTTTAGTGGCTCCAACAGCACGGGAAAAGTTGGTCTATGTGTCCCCATGTCCCCCACAATGCCTGGGCCAGGGGCAGCAGCTCCCCCAGCAGGGCAGGATAAGGAGGGGTGCTGAGGGGGTGAGGACAATGTCATTTCAAACACAAACCCGAAACGAATCTCAGCAAGAAGAGATGCCAGGAGACATCAAGGCAAGCTCCAGTCCTTTTATCCTTGTCTTTCTCCTCCATCCCTTCTTTAACCTGTTGTAGATACTCATTTTATGTTTGAAACCTAGATAAGCAGCTTCTGAAGGCAAGAACTTACAGCTGCAGGACAGCAGAGTGCCTCTGCCTTTGTGAGGTAAATACCCTGATGGCACAGGAGGAACAAGCACATCTCTTTGACAGCTGAAATTTCCATCTGCACTATGCTCAGTGAGGGCTGGTATCATTTATTTGTTGGTGCCCTGCAGCAGATCTTCCTATCTGCTTGAATGCTCCCACTTCACAAAAAAAAAGCCCCTCCAGCTTTCTAGACAAGCTCTGTAGCTGGCAGGGGGGGGAAATGTCAAACTAGCACAGAATGATATTTAAAGAGAAGCATTACCCACCAGAGCAGGCAGGTCTGCAGGGGATGTTTCTGAAGCAAAGCCAGGACAAACTCTGGCATAACATTTCCCTGCGTGTGCACCGGTGCACTCACTGGGATCTACCTGTCTCTTTGGCCATCCCTACCTGTCAGTTAAACCAAAGATTCCCCTTGGTGACACACTAGGCCAGATGCTGAGAAAGACAATGCCACTGCTGTGATTTTCTGTGGCTCTGCAAGCTGGGCAGCAGGTGAGGATCACCCTATGAGCCACTGGGGTTCCTTGCACATCCCCAGCCTCTGCTACACACACGATGGGGAATCTTCAGTTCCCACCTACTCTCTGGTAATCAGGACCAACACCTAGCCTAATCTGAGTTCTGTCTGGTGGGAATGTTCTGGATGACTCTTTCAAGGGCAGCACCGCTCAGCTCAGTAACTGGCAGTAAGCAAGGCACTGAAAGTCCTGACTTCAGGATCTCATTTAACAAAAAGTGGAATTTTTTTATAGAATCCCTTAATCCTTAATCACAGTAGCTGTCTGGACAGTAATAGTTGCTGCTGAAGAATGGAGAAGAAACAACTGAGATGGGATATTACCAATACATATCAATATCTTAAGGGTGGCTGTCAAGAAGATGGGGACAGGCTCTCTTCAGTGGTGCCTGAGACAAGGGGCAATGGGCACAAACTGGAACACAGGAAGTTCCAGTTGAATGCAAGAAAAAATTCTTTACTGTGAGGGTGACAGAGCACTGGAAAAGGCTGCCCAGAGAGGGTGTGGGGTCTCCTTCTCTGGAGAGATTCAAAACTCACCTGGGTGGGATCCTGTGCAACCTGCTCCACGTGAACCTGCTTGAGCAGGGCCCTTGGACCAGGTGATCTCCAGTGGTCCCTGCCAACCCCATCCTCTGGTTTCTGTGATTCTGTGATCATCAAGGTCAGGAGCAAAATAAAGGTTAGGTCTATGTGACTGAGAGAAGTGTTCAGAACCAGGTATTTCTCCACACAGCCTCCTCCTAGAGATTGCAAGCCTCTCTCAGCCTTAGGGAACAACAGCAGTTTACACTCTGCACACTGCAGGGAACATGTGCTAGAACACCTAAGGGAACAATTATGAGTACAAACCCAGCAGTGCTCCAGGGAAACCTGCAAGAAGCATGCTTTGGCCACACAACTGTTTGCAGTGGGACACTAAAGCCTCTGCACTCTGTAGTAACGTAGGGAGATAGCAAATCTACAGCTGCCATTGGCACTCTGCTGCATTGCAGAATTACATCTTCTGTGCATCATTACTTGGGGATGAATATTCAGCTATAGAGAAGACAGCTGGGTGGGCTATTGTGAGACAGGAAATCCTATAGATAGCACAAAGCTCATCTCCACATGCCATTTTCTCCAGAAACCTTCAAAAGTCAAGTCACAGTAAGAACTCAGACTCACTGTGAATCTGATGAGATTTAAATATAAACAGCAATTGATGTAACAGCAGTGCAGGGCTAATGTGTGCACAAGTTCTTATTTTCTTCAGACGATCACAGATCAGCTCCATATGCTGGTTTTCTAGTCAGCAGCTGTGTCCCAGCTATTGATTAAATTTTAATTAATCAAGCTGAAAAAGGGTGTTGCTGCTTGCAAGTTCAGCTTCTCAAACTCAAGTTTGGTTCATCATGCTTATTTGGTTTTTCAAGAAGAACTACCAACAAATCATCACTTTGAGGCTGCAGCAGCATTCCTTGTCAGGCAAGGAGAGCCAACAGCAGGAGACAATCAACTTCTCCAGGCCCTGAGTTCTGGCCTCTCCAGACATTTCTCTGAAATTCCTTGTTATTGGTTTATCCTAAAGGTACACTAATTCATTAACACATTGGCAAGAGCTTTCCATCCCATACCTGAGCTCCAGTACAAGCTGTAATACTGATTTCCTTATGGCATTAACTGTCTGCTCTGTACACTGCTCAGAAATGCAGCCTCAGGTCGACAATAATTCCATTTGGCAATTATTAACTCCCCATCTGTGCAGCCTTCTCAGGTAGGAGAAGCCTCCCCTCTGCTTTGAGCACTTTATGATTGTTCTCACTGTAACAGTAAAGTGATCACTCTCAAGGAAAGGCCTTTGAAGTGTGGAGTGCTTTGAGCTGTGTTTTCACAGGTGGGAAACAGAGACAACGGTAGGAAGTGAAGTCCAAGGGTCAGCCAGATTGCAAAGCTGAAGATCTAAACAGAGATTCCAAGCACTAGGCTAGTTGTTTAAAATGCACAGTTGTTGAACTCAGTATCCTTGTAGATGTGATGTCAGGAAGAATAAAAGCAGCTGTGGAAGAGCCCCCTCCTATTCTCCTTCTCTTCCGTGGGTTTCCAAAAGCCTCTGCACCAGCACCCATCTTCGAATGCAAAGTGTGCCTAAGGAGCCTGCTCCAGCTCCTTGTGAGGCTGAGGAACAACTCTCAGTAGCCATTGTGAGGGCAAATGATGTTGTAGACACTGATGTTAAAGCACTGAGGTTCATCCATCTCCCCAGCCAGTGCTAAGAAGGAAAGTCAGAATGGTTTGTTCACACCCCATACCCAAAATCATGGGATTTTATGAGCAATAGTGCTTTGATGGTTTCAGCCTTATCATGCCAATGAAAATAACAAAGACTTTTTGATCTTAGCTGTAGTGTCCTGACTGGTTTTCAAATAAAAATCTGAGTAGTCACAGTCCCAAGAGTCTTCTCAGGTTGTTTTGCCTCAGCTCAGCATTTGCTCTTTCCTGCCTGCTCTCAGAAGCACTGGTGGCAGGGATCACCATTTACCTGGAGGCTCTCAGAACTGAGAATTACAAACATCTCTGCTCTGCATAGCACCCTTTGACTGCCAACCTACTACGTAAGTGAGGATCCAAAGCAGGTTATTTCAGTATTAGTAAAAGATTGAGAAAAAAAGACATCCCGTTCCAGAACTATAGATAAAACCCCCACATCCCTAAGATTTGGTGAGCAGTAACACCAATGCTATCTTAGCAGGGTTTCAGATTTGATGGCCTAATTCCTATTCTCAGCATTAAACTCATTCCAGTGATGTAATTCTGCCACAGCACTGACAAATAACCCCAAACGAAAACCCAGATAATGAGATTTTGTAGATTAAGCCAGTCTCACTCCAGGTTTCTCATTATGAAGACTAAGTAAAAACCTGTTGGAATCCTCCTTATTTCAGAAGGCAGACGAGGTGAGACAGTGAGATGCCACTGCTACAACACCCAGGTAGACTGGGGGTAGGATGTAACACTCAGACATGAAAGTGTCAGTCTTGCTGAGGACGTGGCTGTTTTAATTTGGGCTCATCTTCACACCAAGGCTTCCTGCACATGGAAAAGCACAGGTACATGCAAACAGCTCCAGAGCAGATATTTCTCAAATGTGAGAGGCCTTCACTCCTCATGGGAGTGCAGCCACAGGCAGCACGTCCCTCCATGGAACACCTAGAAAGCACAGGCCCAGGGAGAGTACTAAGCTCACTCCTTTTCCCACAGAAAGGCTTGAGGAAAGTGCAGAGCAATCCCAGCTGGGTCACTCAGATCCCAGCTGACAGTTACTCTTCATGTTCCCTACAGTTCATGTGTACATGCACATCTCACCTATTTGGAAAGACACACCAGCTTCAGCAGCAAAGGATCAGTTTTCATTCTGTGGAGAGACTCGTTCCTTCTTGTGAAGAGCAGTGTGCTCCCTTCCCCAGTCTCCTTCTGGCCCCAGGACTCTTTCCCTTATTCCCACTTGCAGAGACAGTTTCAACGGGCAAGTCAGGTTTTGGGCTTTAGGAAAGTAAGGGAATTGCTAGAAATACACAGCAATCACAAGAACAGCTGTAACACTGAGAACCAACAGGCAAAGTTAAAAATCTGGGAGTGCTATCCCAAGCTTACAGAAGGGAAGTCACATGTGCTCAGTAACGTTTGCAGCTATTTCTGTGTGGCTTTGCTTAAGCTAAATGATGGCTGAATCCACATGTTTATCCTGGCTCTGCTCTTCAGCCAACTTCCCTATTTCCATAGTAGAAGCTCTGCTCAGCTCATCATTAACATTTGTCCTGGAATTTCAGCAAAAGGCCCTTGAACTCCCAAGCGTTGCCTCAGATGCAGGAAGAACTCAGCAGTTTGTTAGTGTTTACTGAGATACATTCTTTAGAAAATGTTACTAATGTTTTTCTGATGTTAATGATCCTTTGTGTCTCTTTGAGAAATATGTCAGCTAAAATTGTTGCACTAAAACTCAAATTAGGTTTAAAATTGAGGTGCAGATAACTTTAATTTTTAACTATAGCTTTACAAATATCTCAGTATAATTAAGGTATTGTGAACATTTGCTAAAAAGTGATTTTTTTTTTTGCCTGTGGCTCCACCTGTATTTTTCATTTTGTCTCTTTCTTTATTTCAAGTGCAGAATTACTGTGCTGCCACAAGCTTCCACTTAACCACCAACTAAAGCAGCAATTTAATTATGGAGTTTAATTCTAGCTTGCCCATTCCAAGCACAAATATTTATTTAAACATGGGGATAACTCTAAACAGAGCTAGCCCAGAATAAAAACTACTTACATTAAAATATCTGCCAGATTAAGCTTTTAGGCTCTGTTTACATGGTATTACACCATGCTGGGAGTGCTGTGTGGAGAATCCCAAGCTGGGTCTGGAGGTAGGTGCTGGAAGACAAGCCAATTACGTTGGTCTTGTGGGCTCTGCCACTGTAACTGGATTATTTCTGTGGTGTGCTGATGGTACTGTACTGTGCCAGATACAAACAGCTTGTTTGGAGCTAGCCCTGCACTTTCTCAAGACAGTGGTGCACAGCATTATCACATCCTCAGTGGTATCAGTGAAGGAGGGATCCTTCTGCAAGAAAATGCTACATCATTTCAAAAAATAACAGCATCCTTCCATTCACAGCAGGTATTTTTCAAGCACTCGTTTTTAAAAAAAATATTGGTTATGCTATTCCCAGCTCAAAACCAAACGTGTATAAATCAATTTTAGGCAAATACTGCAAAATTAAAGCTCATGAAATGAACCTCTTGTTATGTACAACTCCTCCTGAACAGCTCCCAAGGACTGCAGTTTTTGAACCAGTGAGTAAATTCAGCCATCACGAAAGGGAGCAATGACAATACACACCATTAAGACCCTGCAATAATTTACACCTTTTGAAAAACCTTTTATACCAATTTTAAAATGTGAAGTGGATACCTGCATACCTTAGCTAGAATATGACTTGTATTTCCACCAAGATGCTGAAACACTTTTTAAAAACTGTTTGAGGACAACCTCCAAGACCACAGAAACACACATCCTCAGTAGAAACACTGAAGAACTGTTTGGCTGCATTTTTATCTATGAAATAAACCATGAAATGTGAACTAATTTCATTGTTTTGACACAAACTTCTCACCCAAATGCTGGTTTTGGAGCTGACTTGTTCTCTGTGCCATTAACTGTGGCACCAGCCTTGAGTGCAGTAGGTGAGAATTGCTGCACTTCTTTTTGCTTCTTCACTATTAACAGCTGTACATGACTTTCATCTCTCAGTTCCCAAGAAACTGCAACATTTGGAAAGTTTTTACTTAGTAAGAGATGCATTACTGTGTCAACAAGTGACAAAGCAGGTTGTTACAATGATCTCCCCTGCAGCCTATGTGAATGAAATATGTATTGATTTATACATCTAAATGCCCATAAATCTGTGCAGTGATAACTGCAGAGGAAGAATAAAGGAAAAAATACAGGCTGCCTGCAGAGAGGATTTATAGCCAGCCCATTTTTCTACCTTGAACTCCAGTACCAACAGTCACCTCGCAATTATTTTTATACTGATCTTGGCCACGCTGAAGGCAAAGATTCTCACTGCCTGCAGTAGGATGAAGTTTGTACTCAGTTTTTGTTATTATAAATCAATTATAACGTTACAGTGCACTTGGGACATACTAAAAATCCTATAAATTCTGGCTGCATTCTCAGTGAAACTCAACTCACAGAGGAAACAAAAGCTTATTCTGCACTGTGGCTGTCTGATGGGTTGGAAGATGTTTCCCAGGTTGTTTAATAACAAGGAAGGGTGTAATCATCCACTGGTTTACACAAGATTAAACTGGGCATTTCATGGAATTACAGATAACAGGGCCATAAAATTCCTTGCACATCAGTGACCACAGAAATTTATCTATGAAATTCTGATCACTTATGGGATAAAGACAATCTGGCTATCCCACACAGCATGTACCTAATTCCCACATCTGTAATCAGAGTTATTTCCTAGAATTATACGATTGTTTCAGTTAGAAAAGACCTTTAACATCATTGAGTCCAACTGAAAACCTAACTCTGCCAAGCCCACCACTAATCCATGTGCCTAAGTGTCACATCCAGAAACACAGAATGGACTAAATTGGGACTACTGCAACAAGTTAGAACTTCTGTCCCATGAAAAGCATCCTGACATAAGACTGAAAGGTCTCAACTCTGGCTTTTTAAAGACTCACACCCTATTTAGAATCATGGAACGGCTTGGCTTGGACAGGATCCTAAGGAACATGTAATTCCAATCCCCCTGCCATGGGCAGGGACACCTCCCCCTGTCCCAGGGTGCTCAGAGCCCCATCCAGCCTGGCCTTGGGCACTGCCAGGGATCCAGGGGCAGCCACAGCTTCTCTGGGCACCCTGTGCCAGGGCCTCCCCACCCTCCCAGGGAACAATTCCTTCCCAATATCCAATCTAACCCCACCCTCTTTCATACCCTTGGCCCATCACTACAGTTCCTGATGAACAGCCCCTCTCCAGCTTCCTTGTAGACCCCCTTCAGACATGTACAGTTATCCTTCCAGAGAGTTCCTTATCCTAAGGAACAGTCCTTAGCCTGACCAAAGCAAGGCATCAAGTCCAGGCTGGCAGCAGCAGGATGAGGAGTTAGAAATGGGATCTGGCAGTCCTCAAAAGGATCATGCTCACTGAGGCCAGCAAGCCATTCCAGCAGTGTAAGCTTTGCTCAGCCCTGTGCCCATCTCCTTCCAGACTGAGAAGCTGAAGTTTCAACTTCTATTTAGATAATCCTAAAATCAACCATTTTGAAATGGGTTTGATCATTCAGTAATGCTGCCTGAAAAGGGCAGCAGTTGCATAGTAGATCAAGCTGGAAGATAATCCACTTGGAAACATTTTCCTCTCCAACTCTTCACCATTTTTAAAGTTACTAACCCTTATGCTTATCACCAAATCTGGAACGCCACAGAAGTGACCATGATAAGAAAGCTTACCAGAATCAGTAAATATTTGGTTTAAATGCAGCAAAGATGGAGAGAGAGAAAGAAGAACAAACAATCCATTCCCCTGTGCTTTATCTCGAGGGAGCTGACAGAGCACTGACACTCACACAAGTATCTTGTTTGCAGCATGGCATAGAAATGTATTTTAGATTATTTATATAAGTAGTAGTCCTGACTTTGTGCCATCCCTCTCCCATTTTTTTTTTTTTTTTTGTGAAAAACATTTTTCCTGCAACTATACCTGGAATTTAATTCCATTTGATCTTTCTGTTTATCTGCAAACTCCCACAACATGGGAGTGTTTCCCATGGCTCTCTACCAAAGCAACTGTAAGAACCCCGGAATAATGACCTCTGATTTCTGAGATACACAACACATGTTTTTATTCCAGAAACTTCAAGTTCCTTACAGAACTTGGATACAAAATAGATAAAAAATACCACAGGAGACTAAATACATCGTTTGGGTTTTTTCAAAGGCAGTCTAGGAGCAGGCAGGAAATTACTGCAGTAAACTTCAAGCAAGAGAGCCCTGAAAACTGTTGTGATTTAAAAAGTTTTAGAGCTGGGGGTTCATAAAAGGGCCCTGTCATAAAAACCTAAGTGGTCACGAGTCTCTTAAGAGACAGAAGACAACAAACAACTTTTGCTGGCTCTTCCAGCTCCAGAAACAGCAACCCACAAATCAAAGAGCAATCTGCAAATGAAACTACCAGGAGCCTGAATGGGGAGAAGCAGCTCTTCCTGCAACAATTTTCTTAGGAGTCAGCTGGTCTGCCCACAGCAGAATGGGCATCTGGAACACCATAGGTGATGGAACACAAATTCCATGGAGAATGAAGTGCAGTCAGCCCAGAGCTCTGCAGATGAATTCTTTAGCAGCTGATTGTATCTTGCTGAAACAACACTAAGTTCACCTACCATTTTGTTTGTTTTGTTGGTTTGGGGTTTCTTTAAGAGATTTATCACCTCTTCAATGATAATGAAAACAGTACCTGATACTTCAAGTGCATTTGCAGATTAAAAAAAAAAAAACCAGTATTCTTCAATACTTGGCACATCAAATGTATATAAAGCAAAAGGGAAGAGGAGGGGCAGGCCCTGATCTCTGCTCTGGGACCAGGGACGGCACCCAGGGAACGGCTGGAGCTGTGCCAGGGCAGGCTCAGGCTGGAGAGCAGGGCAAGGTTCTTCCCCCAGAGGTGCTGGGCACTGCCCAGGCTCCCCAGGGAATGGTCCCGGCCCCAAGGCTGCCAGAGCTCCAGGGGGTTTGGACAGCGCTGCCAGGGATGCACAGGGTGGGGTTGTTGGGGTGTCTGTGCAGGGACAGGGGTTGGACTGGGTGATCCTTGTAGACCCCTTTAAATTCAGGAGATTCTATGACTGTATAATTAAGAAGTAAATTTGCTTATCCTATTTTGACAAGATGAAGTCTAAGTATGGAACCACTCCTCTCAAAGAATTTCTATCCACTTATCTGACACTAATTTGCTAAATTAGTATTGGTATTGTCTTCTCTGCAATACAGCCCTATCTGTAAGACTCATTAAAGAAGCAATGTTTGAAGTCATATTTGCTGCTTAAAAGCATTGCACATTACCTGAGATGTTTAGAGTTCAAAGTTCTGCTGCTCACCTTCCAGTCCCTTCTAGAAAAACCCTGTTAAACTTCATTGTTACCCATTAACAACGTTACCCAAGAGCCCATTAATTATGAGACTTTCTCTCCATGATGCCAAAGTTCCCTGAGCACTGTAGGACACGTTACCGATGTTGGGTCACATACACTTGGAATCTGCAAATGCCAGGGAACAAAACTCACCACCCAGACAGCCTCAGCACTGTGACAGCAACAGCCAAGGAAGATTTTTCCCACAAAACTTTTTATGATTTCCAAAGATTGTGTGATTAATTCTGGTGGTTTTGACAGGAAAACAAATGAAGAATAAAACATTATGTGTAGTGCCCATATACAGGAACTTATCTTTAATAGACCAGGCACGCTGAGATACTGTATCCCCTTCTCTCTCCCAGTTAAGCACTATTCCCTAAGGTAAAACACTTCACAGGAGCTGATACATAATATACACAGCTCTCAGGACCCTTGCTAGTTTTTATGAATGTTGTTTTTCTTTTTTTTTAATCCTCAATGTAGTAGGCTGGTAAATCTGGCAGAAATTTCACTGCACCAGAGGAAGTGCACCAATAAAAGTGGCTGCTTGCAAAGGACATATTTTAGTAGCTTATTCACCACTTCACCTGCCTTTTCTCCTGGATCCTAACTCTGTTGCTCTGAAACACGGTTTTGTGTCTTTTAACCTGCAAGATCCTATAACACCAAGTATCTCCTTGGCCCCCATATTTGCACAGAAAAAAATAATTCTCATTAGGAATGGGGAATAAAATTATGATCCTCAGGGAAGTCCTAAGTGGCACAGAAAGCTTCCCAGCTGGTGATTACTTCCTGGGATTCCAGGACATTTTGTGAATTTACATGAAGCAGAAGACTAAGTGAAAAAGGCCTGAAATCAGGGTCTGAGGAGGAGCAGCGCTACTCATGCAAGAATAAATTAATTTCACTTTGGATTATGAACAGAAACACATTGCAGTGAACAGTCACTAAAATTACTGACTTTAGCCTTTGGTGCTTGTGAGTAGACCAAATTTTCCAATATTCTAAAAAGTGCAAGGTCCACAACAAAGTCCAGAACTACAAAGCAGCGCTGGAAAGAAACCTGGACTCAAGTTCTGCTTTAGATGCTTACAGCAACAGCACTGTACCTGACCATACATTACAAGGGAACCCCAAAGCACAGAAAGGACCCCTCCTGCCCCCAGAACATCAACTGTCCGATGTTCCTAGAATCACAGAACTGCTGAGGATGAAAAAGACCTCTAAGATCAAGTCCAATTAGAACCCAAGACCAGCAAATCCACCATTAACCCATGTCCCTAAGTGCCACATCTGCACATCTTTCAAATGCCTTCAGGAATGGTGATTTCTCCACTGCCCTGGGCAGCCTGTGCCAATGCTTAATAACTGCTTCAGTGAACAACTTCGCCCTGACATCCCGTCTGAACCTCCTCTGGCACAGCTTGAGGCCACTTCGTCTCATGCTGTCACTTGGGAGAAGAGGACAGCCCCCACCTGACCACAGCCTCCTTTCAGGGAGTTGGAGAGAGTGATGAGGTCTCCCCTGAGCCTCCTTTTCTGCAGTCTGGACATGCCCAGCTCCCTCAGGAGCTCCTGGGTAAGCCTTGTGCTTGTTGCAGGGAATGGAGAAGTTCAGGGTTAATGCATTGACACCCTCAGAGTTCATCACTGGAAGAGATGATGGGGTTGTGAAGCTCTGTTTTCATCCCCTGTGCCACTTGGCAGCCCAGCCTTTCCTGGGGCCAGCTCTGATCTAACTCAGGCTGGGTTAGCCCACTCTTACCCCACCAAGCCACTTTCTCATTCCAACAAAACCCAGCTGCTCTTTGTCTCTACCACGTTCTCATTCCCTGCTCCTGACTCTGAAGGGAATTCTCTCACGTTTTCCTGTCAACACAGGAACTGGTCACCCAAATAAGCTGCTGCTTGTATCAGAACTCCTTTCCCATCAAGATTTTCTTATCTTTCATTCTGTAACAAATGAGTTGACCCATCTGCAAGTACAACTCTGATAACCCAGCAGGCTTTAAGAGCCTGTTGACACTGCTTTATCACTTACCACAGCTCCCTGCAACAGGACTCTGTGCTCTGTTCAACAGCCTCTGTCAGGTCCAGGCTGCAGGCACCCTCCTCTCCAGAGACAGCCCCATTCAACTGCCACATCAGGGGGCTTCAGTACCTAAAAAAATGCACATTAGCTTGGATTACAAGGTTACCCCGGCTGGGGAATATCACACTGAGCCACCAACACCCACATTACTTCCATGGCTCTGTTTATATTTTTAGGGAAGGAGCTTGGGATCTGAAAGGACAAGTACTTCATATTTAAGTTCAGTAGTAGACAGAATTGTCAGCAGACTAACAGCAGGGCATTAAAATAATATTTATTGACCTGATTTAACCATATCCTTTGATTACCTGCACCATATCAAGAACAAACTGTCAGTATCTGATCAGAATTGTGTTATACAAACATAAATAAGCACATATATCTCAAATGTATTAAAAAATATCTTTAAATTCACCATAAATATTTTCAAGAGACACTTTTCCTTGTAAAGACTACTTTAAGCCAGAAAAAAATCACAAATAGGAAAGAGAGAGTCTAATAAATGAATCGAGAGTCACAATATTGATCACTGACTGCAAAAGAATCAGTGACATTTTTGTTTTTATTTTTTAGGGAAAGCCAAGCATCCAAAAATAGTGGTTTGACTCTAGACACTTACATAAATCTTGTGAAAGAATTAATCTGCTCCTCCAGTGGCAACAGCTGCCCCATTTTCAAACTGATCCAGTTACAAAAACTGTTGAGGAAAGTCTGTATAATTATAAGTTATTTATGTACTCATTTATCTATGAGCTACAGTATTTGCTGGTTTATTTAGAATTTATTTCTCGAATAGAAAAGAGAAAATGCATTTTACAATGGCAAACCCTCAAATTCTCAAATTTCATTCACACAAATAAATTTCTATCAATTCTTAGAAAGTGCCTGTTTATTTTTCCCATTTCGATGATATAGCCCAAAGTTCAGAAAAAACAAACAAGTTTATTCTAATAAAGCAAGAGAACTCAGCATTTTGGCCCCACGTCTGTAAAAAAGAGAACTGAATGTAGGAAATGACAACCAAATTAAATGCCAAAAAAAAAAAAAAAGTCCACAGAATTAAAAAAAAGAAAAATCAATCCCACGAGCCATTCTAGCACATCAGGACATCAGCAACACCTGCAGGCTTTGCACAAGGAGTCATATCTATAAGATACAGAGCTGCTCTGTGGAAGCAGAGGAAGCCAGGACATGTCCCAGCCGTGTCCCCAGGAGGACGGGTGGTTCCCCAGCAGTGCAGGGCTGACCTCTAGTGTCTGCCACATCCATTTGTTCCCAGCTCCAGCCTTCCTAAAAATCCCTGCAACAGGCTGCCATCCTCACCTGCAGGGGGAGAGAGCTTATGGGAGTACCTGTGGTTAAATGTCTGCATTAAAATGATGCACATCAAATAGCTTCAAATGCTTTCCTTGCATTACCTGAATTAAAAAAAACACAAACATGAAGAAAACAGGAAAAATCTATTCTTTTGATAAAGAATCTATGCAAAAATGAGTCTAAACCTGTAATACCAGAGATAAAAAGATCCACTCTATATATTAATGCTATATTGTTCTAATGCAGTCTATAAAGTGCCATGTTCTTGAGTCAATTGCTGTCACTGGGATGGATCCTTGGCAAAGCTGCCCCCAAAAGATCATCCTGCAGAGCATTTACTTACAGACTGTGTTACAGAGAGGCTTTAAAAAGTCAGACTCAAGCAACAGAAAATTCTCCTCATCTCTCCAAAAACCTAGAGACTATTTTAACTTTTTTTCACTAACAGACAGTGCCAAACACTGAAACCAAAACAATCTATCCAAACTTCTCTAATTAGTAATTAACCTGGGACAAGACCAAAGTGCTTTCTTACATGTACAGCATTATTTTGCTCAGGTGCTGTGCACTGCCTCTCTAACAGCACTTTACAAATAATACAAAATAGTCATTGTTTGTTGCTCTTTTCTTCCACCCAGATCATGTTTGTGTACTGTGAAAATGACTGGTTTTCTCCAAACATTCTCTTCTGTTTGTTACGGTGATCCAATTCCAACCCTTGCTCCCAGAACTGCAGTCTTTATTTTCACTTTTGACTGCAAAAATTGCACTGCTGAGAAGTGCAAGGAATCACAAACTGCATCATTTGAGAATTACAATGCCTTATTTTACAACTCTAGCATGTGCAAATTATCATTTCAATTAAATTTAATAGCTACAAATATTACCAAACCATGTAAGTACAGAAGCTTCTACAGAAAGTAACATGGATAACCAATATTCTACAACTTGAAACAAAAACAATAAATAAAAGTTTTAAAGTATTAAAACTACGAAAAAGTAATCCTGTACATTGTACAGTACCTTTTGGTTAAAGCTTCTTAGCAAAAATATACTAATGTTCTCTAAGCATTCCAGTTACAGATGGTTCAGTATTAAAATTTCAAGGTTTCCCCATCATGAAAAAAGTATTGCATTTGTCCATTGGTGCAGCAGAAGATGTCTCTCTCTGAACAAGGCTTCAGTCTTTAAAAATATATAGACAGTAAGTGTGGATTCAAATGAAACATTACAAAAACTATAATACAGTACTGAGGATGTCTGGTTGTTGTGCATTAGGGATTTTACATTCCTTCTCCTTTCCAAAAAGCAACACTAGAGAGCCCATTGGATATCACTGAGGTCAGCTGGATCTCCAAGCCCTCCATCAGCCTCCAAGTAATTCATAAGAGCTGTCATAGCAGTGTCATCGTTTTCACAGATTGCATCAAAGTCCAGCTGAGAATTCCCACCTACAAAATGAGTAAAACGTTCAAGTAAGCAGTAGGAAACATGAACAGTATGGTAACTTTCAAAACATAATTGTTTTTAAACAGTTTAAATTGTTTTTAAACCTGCCGTTGAAGTCAAGGCAAATATTTTATGTAAATGCTAAAAAAAAAAATCTTCCTTATATCTAACCTAACTTGAATCCCTTTTAGTTTAAAACCATTACTCCTTGTTCAGCTTACTTGGGTTTTTTAAATTTTAAATCCCTTATTTAAGGATTAGCTTTTTTTCCTTTGGTGTTTCTTTTTGAGTGTTTTTCTTTTTTGTTTGGTTGGTTTGGGGTTTTTAATTTATGGTTTTTTTTGAAAGGCTCATAGCTAAACTGGAAGAAGGCTATAGGTTATAAATAAATCAATCAATCTCTGGTAACTGACACGAAACAGGGAGATGGAAAAGTTTCTAAGAGCTGAAATACAGGATAAGCATAAACATTGCTTTTACAGCATTTTGCCTTTTATATTAAACATAATGCAACAGCATTTTCCCTTTAGAGGGCCAGGGAATCCTGCATCCAGTCAAACTGTTGTCTGTATACAAACTTAACAAGGGGAAAGGAAAACAATTCTTTCTGAACCCTTTTGACTAGTCCTTTGTATCAACTGCTCAGAGTTACAGCTCCAAGTGCTTAAGGACAGCAGTTCACAGGCTGCAAGCAGTTCCCTGCCATTGCACTGAAATACTTTTCCCTACCCATCTCTCTCCTGGAGACAGAGGTAGGAAGTGTCTCATGGAAGCTGTGGCCTGCAGGAATGTAATGGTTAACTTTTGTTACACAGGGTCGTTTTTGTCATGAGATTGACTCACTGATCACATTTTGCTGTTTGCCTTGCAGCAACAACACATCTGTTTTCAGAGTCCCCTCATCTTCACACACACAGACAAATCTCTTTGCAATTTATACATGGCACTCAGAAATTACACCATTTATCAGAAATGTCTTCCCCTGCAACTCCCAAAAAATCCCCAAGAGAAATAAATCTTACTGAGGAGAGGTTCATTACTGGAAAATGGAATAGCACCCTGGGTTTGTTCTGAATTCTCCAGAACTTCTGCTTCTGAAGGACATAACTGAATCAACTCTTTACTTGGCACCTGAAAGAACAGAAGTGGTAAAAGGAGCAGAATTAGATCCTAAATGTGGTCACAAATATTACATTGCAGAAACATTGTAGACTGCTGTCAAATGATTTAAAACTAAATAGAGAGAGTGAAAAATATGCATCAACAGGCAGATATTTTGCATTTAGAAACACATTTTTTAGAAGTTCATATAGCACTGGACCTGGCTTCATTAAAATTGTGACTTAGACATCTGCCAAAGGTACTTAATAGTGATGGCACCAGCTGAGGGTCTAATTCAATATCCAGTAAATAAATCCAGCACAAAGTGTACTGGTGTGTACTTTCCACATCTACTGCCATAAACTATAAATTCCCAGTGACATCAGGTTTGTCAGTGTCAAAATATTCCAGTTAAGAGATTTAAAAAAAAAGGCCCTCGTACCTCCCATGTTCTCTATGCATTAAATTCTATTAATCATAGCAATAAAGATGGCAGTCATCCTAACCCAAAAAAAGGAATATTTTTTTCCTGATACTTGTTTTATTTAATGCATACAGGCAATTTAGCAGGAGAGATTCCTTGGATTGCCTGACTTGTGTATATTCTACCAGGGAATTAATGAAGGTGAAATGCTTCCCAAAAGTAATTTAGGAAGAATGAGATACCAATGCCCAGAAAAAAGAAAAATCTTCAATGAATATGATGAAATTCTCCTTATGATGAGATGCTATATTCTTTAGAGAGTTCAGCACATCTAAGTCAACCAACTCTTAGGGAGGTAACACAGGGGAGATCTGATAATCAAAAAATGGAGGAAGCCAAATCAATCCCTAGTCTAGAACAGTGGAAATGAAAATTGCAGTGACAAGATAAACTGTGTTCAACCAGAAAGAAATTTACATTCAAAGAAGAGCTGATGGAGAAGTCTGATAATACAGTGGACAATATAAAATATACAATATACTTAGGCAAAAGGTAAGTTAATTATTCCATAGCTATGGCCAATAGCTATGTTAGTTATGGTTGGTGGTGTTACAAGCACTGGGAGGTTTACAAGCACTACAGCATATTCTATCAATTTTCTAATGAAATACCTTCAGACTCACAATTTTAAACATTTCAGAACAGCACAGATCTTCTAAAGGGTTTTCCAAAACATGAAGATTAATAGCACAAGTGAGAGAAAACAGGAACTGGTATTTTATTTAGGTTGTCAAATTGAACAGGTGACTTTTAGTCTCTGATGGTTATCTAGCAGAAGTTTCAATTCCATTCCAAATGCAGGAAAGCCATCATCACCCGAATCACACTCAGCTTTAGCATCTTGCTAGGGCTTCAGCAGAGATCCTACTGAGTGGAGTCTGCAGCCCCCTCAGACTCGGGAATAGCTGAAGCCTTGAACCTTGTAAATGAGGTTGGAGCTGCTGTCACATCACTCAAAGGCTTTGCCAGCTGCCAGGCAGTTGGCAATACCTTACACATTCTCTCACAAAAACACAAATCAGGGCAATTTGGCTCAAACACAGGCTTTGAGCTGTCTGCCATTCACCTTTGGACTTGGGATTTTTACAGGCAGTGCATACTCACGTCGCTGCAGTTTACAGTCAAAGCTGGAGAAGGAGACTTTCTCAAGAGATGTGACGGACTTAACTCTCCAGATGGTGAAGAATGCAACCTAAAATTGCATATGTGTAGTTGATTTACCAGGTCTCCTTAATGAAACACTGAAAACCAGACTATGTGTTGCAGAACCCACCAGACCTCCCCAGTGACGAAGCACGAGCCAGCTAATTCGAAACAGCAATGTCTTAAATTCTCCTGAAGATTCCAAATCATCCTCCTCCAGGTTTTGGTAACAGAAAACAGAGCAGAAGAGGTCAGGAAAGGCCATGGGCCATCATAATTTGAGCTTAGGGCTGTATCAGGGAAGGTATTACAAAAAAGATCTTCACTGAGAGCGTGATCAAGCACACCCCAGGGGAATGATCACGAGCCCAGAGCCTGCCAGTGTTCACAAAGGGTTTAGACAACACTCTCAGAAGCATGCTCTAACTTTTAGGTTACCCAGTATAGAGCCAGGAGCTGGATTTGATGATTCTCTTTGGCCCTTTCCAATTCAGAATATTCCATGTTATGAAACTAATCCTTACACCTTTATGATTGTTGCCAAAACTGGTGTCCTTTTAACGTCTATTATGACTACTCTTTCAGGTCCAATTGCAAAACTACCAGTAAAAGAACTACCTGGGACCTTGGAACACATGACCCCACAGACATGAAAAATGTATTGGCATTCCTTTAACCAGATCTGGAAGTGTAAGATCCAGACACTGAGGGACAGCTTCATTATCCAAAGCTAACACTCAGATACCTTGCCCTGTGTTGGTAAGATGATATTACCATCATCCTAAATATGACCTCAACAAGAGCGGCTGGATCTTCTGATGAAGCCTTAATTCCTGAGAGAGTTTTGACTGAAAATAGATTTTTCTGTGCATCCCAAAGTCCTGCCATTAGGACATAGCACTATATTGACATAGCCTAATAATCTCTCCCTCTATAAGCAAGGCAGGCACTACTGTGGATGCCCAACACAGAAAAGACATAGGGATATCTTCACATTAAAATGATGCTTCTTCCTTTCAAATTCCTTGGCTATGCTGCATACCTGCTAAAAGAGTTAGTTTGAAAAGGGTCAGTCTCCAACCATTTGAATCTTGTATGGATCCCTGTTTGGAATGACACAGTGAGGGGGCTTTTAATCTATGTGTGGGTACTGGGAAGGAATGGTGCTCTCATTTCAGTCTGCATTCAGGGACAGCACAGGCTGTCAAAGTGCTCTGCTGGCAAGTGTTTCAAGGGAAGCTTTCCTAGCAGAGCAACACTACCAGAAAAACAAAAACTACTCACAGACAACTCATTTTCCATTCCCAGAGGTTTATCTACCTAACATCCTGTGAAGAGGCTGCAGCACAGCAGTACTTTGGGAGTCAGAGTTAAACAAAACTTTCATTAAAGGTTACTGCATGCCCAGAATGAAACTGTTCATCAACACCAGTGATGTGTTCTGCCACGCAGGAGGCTGACATTGGATTAGAACTGCTATCTCACAGAGCCATTGCTCAGCCTCAGAAATTCCATACAGGTAACACAACAAAAGTGAAACTTGAGCAACCCTCACATAATCACATATACCTCTTCCCTCTCTTTACTCAAAAGCCTAATGATGATGTTAAGCAGTTATTACCTTTGTAATTCTAATATTTCATTGGCAATTTCGGTTCCTATACTCCCAGCACCAAGAACTGTTCCAGAGGACATTCCAGGTACACTTACTAAAGGCTGTTTTACAGCATCTATGGATAAAACAACAAAACCAAAAGAAAACCTTAAACCCACAGCAGTTTCATTGCAGAGCAAAGATTCATTTTAAAGCAGTTTTTGTTCTATATCTATCTATACATATATACTATACTTCTACTATACAAATATATATATTCCAAAATTAAATTCCTTTAAACACTGATTCACAGCAGAGGGTGTTGCAATATAAAGACAAGTGAATAATCTGTTTGTGAAAGTTGTTGTTCTCCAGTAGTGAAATACATTCAATCATTACCACCTTCAGTCTCTCACACAGACATCGCAAGTTAAAAATCTCATGGATTTCTCACCAACTGAAATCAGTTATTAAAAGAACATTTTGAAAAGCAAAAATAAAGATGTTACAGCAAGATGACAGAACAGCATGTAGAAAGCAGAATCTATGCATAGCAGAAAAATTATAACAAAATAGGTATCTATATCAGTATTGCCTTTTATTCTATAAATTCAGCACAATTGCATTAACCAACTTGGCAAAATGTGAAGGGTCTGTGACAGAAGCACAATACCCTACCAACCAAAATTCTGACTCTAACAGAAGCTGATAGAAATTCAAAACATGTTCTATACACTTCTGTTGAGAGTTCTGTGTATTATATCAGTTGGGATGCTGTAAGTAACTAGAAACTGTCACCACAATTAGCTTTAAAAAATTAATCCTTCCTTGCACACAACCTAGAATCAAAAAATTCCTGGACTGGATAAATCTAAAGTGACTGCTCAGGAGATGCACCTGTGATAACTGTAAGAAGTGACACTTGCCTTCTGCAGGCTGGGAACTGTAGAGGACCTCTTCTTCAGCTGACTCCTTATGACCTCTGACATTTAAATAAATGAGAAAAATCCAGAACAAACCACAAAAAATCAGCAAGTTGGTTTTTTTTTCAAGAGCTAAATCCAGCATATAGACATACGTTTAATTTCAATAACACTTTACAGAGAATAAAAGCTAGCATCCTCAAACTAGGGAAGTGTAAGATATTTCTCATGTATTCCCATGTTCAATTCTTTGTGGGTGCTCCTGAAGCAGTGGGTGAAATACTGATTTCCACTTACTCTCCAAATCAAAAAGCAAGGCACTATGATTGTCTCTGTTCCATGACAAGGGAATAGGGCTTTTATTTTTACTTTGAGGAGGGAGACCAGGTAACCAGGAACAACTGCTACGAGGACAGGTCAGTGGCTGCCTCCCTTCCCTCCTCCACACAGCTGCAAATGCCCACATCTCCAGGGCAGGCAAAAAGTGTCCTTTGGCTACTGGCCAGCACAGACTGTCTTAACTGCTCTTCTCTGTCTTGAGGAAAAAGGACATGAGCAAAATAGGTGGGTGATGCCACATACAGAAGGGTAAAAGGCCCCCTCAACAACTTTATTTAATGGAAACAAAATCCCCTCTGTCCCCTCTCAAAACCCCAATCGTTGGCAGAGATGCTCAGTGTCACTGAAACAATCCAAATTACAGCTCCATTGCAAGGGACAGAGAATGAAAAAGGAGAATTCAAAATAAAAATTAAACAGACATGTTTACTGTCCCACAGGCTGCATCTTTGCAATCAGTTTGGAGAGTATCTTTCTGTCCTGCCTTGCATTTCTACCATCTATCAACTGTGCTCCTCCACCTTCTGACACTTGGTAGGGAGGGCAGCACTTGGAATTGGGTCAACTGACACATGGAGTGTCGTAAAGCTCAGAAGGAAAAGCAGAATTAACTTGACAGTTCCATTTACTCAAATCTACTTTTCTTAAAAGATCCTTCCCTTCTTCCTTTAACAAGAAACTCTTTCACCTCATTTTTTCCTACTGGGAAACAGCATAGTTTTCAGAGTCAAATCCACAACTTAGGCCTGAAACAAAAATAGCTGGTAAATGCCAACAAAACGTTTGTCCAGGTTACTCAGCCCCTTCTTGTGCAGTGTTGATGTTTTCTACCTTGTTCTGCTCCTTAAGCAGCTTGTTTTCTGTTAATGCTAACTGTAAATACGACAAAAAAGAACATGGAGAGTCATAAATTACTTACAATACCACAGTGTTGTTTGATACAATGTACTCCAGCTCTTTGGTCCACGGATTCATGAAACTAAACCACTGACTCTTTAAAGTAACAAAAGTCCCATCTTTTGCTCTAAATTTGTAGGAATTTGTAAATACTTTTTCTTTATTCTGCAACACTAGATAAGAAAGGGAAAGTTACAATCACCATACTTAAGCATAGAAAGGCAAAGTTAAAAATAATAAATTTGTTTTATAGCATCATAAAACCAAAATATTTTTGTTGGCCAGACATAGAACAACATGCCAGAACAAACTGGGACCTGTTCTAAAATCAAATTATAGTTTCAGCAGTGTTATAAATCTTACATTCAAGACCAAATACTAAGTTTCTGCAAACCACTAGCAGAGAGACTCATGACTTGGTGAACTTTCATGATCTGTATCTTTAATTATGATATTAGGCACATTCTCTCTTCAGGATTCCTTCCTCTTACTCATAAAGAACAGCAGCAGAAGGTCTGACAGATGCACTGACATTATTCCCCCACAATGAAAGCATTGCACCAAGACCCAAGAGAACACAAGTTTCTCCCTGCTTTTATTACAAGCTTTACAAGGACATGTCGTGATGCAGGCATGGGAAAGGGCAACGCTGAGGTTGGTTGGTTGGTTTTAATTCTCAGCTTTGATCTGCAGTGTTTTCCCTTGCAGTTACATGCAGTTGGAAGTAGCCTGGGAGGAGCAACTATTTTGTACCTTCTTTATGTTTTTCAGCTAGATGATTGTGATCATCTTGATGGCAGTACTCATAACAAGAAGTTCCTAGCAGCTCTTGTGGCAGATACCCCAAAATTGCTGTTGCGCTGTTAGAAACAAAAACATAAACTACAGCGGGTTCAAACAACTGCAAAGCTCTTTTCTTCAGTATCACATAAAGCAGAAAATTAATCTAAAGAAACAGATATTCATGTTAGGGGGGGAAAATACAGCATTAGTATAGCTCTGAACCAATCTTTTTCACTGGAAATGATCCATTTGCAGTGCCAATTCAAAGATCAAATCAGTGTATAAACAGGCAAACCACATGGACACACAAAATACTTCTGGCTCCTTCTCCCCCTCAGCCAGCCATGAGCACTGCTCTCACATCAGCAGTCAAGCAAAAGAACTCAGCCACTGAGTTTTACCCTTCCACCCCACGAAATAAGTTTAAACTGACACTTTTAGTTGAAAGGAAAGATGACTGAAAGCAATAAAGTTGCCACTGATGACAAAGGAATTCAAAATGCCAAGTGGTAACTAGGTCTCTCTAACAAGTAAGCCTGGTTCAGAAAGCATAGAAAGTAAGAAATTAGTTTTCACTTCTAACGAAATAATTTGGTGCCTCATTTAGATAGAATGCATTTGTTACAAATAGTAAGACTTTCAGAAGTAATAACTCTTGGTTAAACCTTTATTACTTCAGTCGTGCAGAGCTATGAAGCTCAAACTTGAGATTTTCCTTTAGGAATAAATAAGTATATGAGTCCATTTTATAGCATGTTTTCATCTTGCTAGCTCACCTGGTTCTACAGGACAACACACTTCTATACATTATATATTATTTGACAAAAAAACAAAGCTGAAGTACTCATAGATTAAGAATTAACTGGTTCTTGTGTACAGCAGAAAGAAACACTGAAAATCAGCATTTTTGAGAAGTTTCTTCCAAAACCTCTCAAAATCTTGCAGAATTCTTCCAAAACCTCTCAAAATTTGGAGAATTCTTCCAAAAATTTGCAGAATTCTTCCAAAACCTCTCCAAATTTTGCAGAATTCTTCCAAAAATTTGGAGAATTCTTCCAAAACCTTTCCAAATTTCGGAGAATTCTTCCAAAACCTCTCCAAATTTTGGAGAATTCTTCCAAAACTTCAGAGAATTCTTCCAAAACTTCAGAGAATTCTTCCAAAACTTCAGAGAATTCTTCCAAAACTTCAGAGAATTCTTCCAAAACTTCTCAAAACTTTGGAGAATTCTTCCAAAAGTCTCAAAATTTTGGAGAATTCTTCCAAAACCTCTCAAATTTTTGGAGAATTCTTTCAAAACGTCTCAAAACTTTTGAGGATTCTTTCAAAACCTCTCAAAACTTTTGAGGATTCTTTCAAAACCTCTCAAAAATTTGGACAATTCTAATTAGAAGGTCTATCCTGCTGGAGAAATGACAGTTTTGAGAGAGCATCAGAAAATGGAACTAAAGGCAGTGCTGGCATTTCCCTTCATGAAAGAACAAAAAGCTTACCGCTGATCTACATAAACAAATTTTCCATCCATGGCAAACCGTGTAACAAATTCTGTTGCTTTGACTTTTATCTCTCCACTCTTTTGTGGAACAATATAAGGGTGCAACCTCCCAATTGCAACAAGGCAGTTAAAGTTACTACTGTCCTTTTCTACATCATTTTCTTCTTCTACTCCCACCTCATTAGGAGGCCAGTTCTTCAAATAGCCAGTGCAGTGAATGGTGCAGTATTTTCTGTGATCTAATAAAAAGAAATTAAATAAGAAGCAGTTATTGTTCAAAAAGTAAAGCAAACTACTTTTGTCACTCTGTTAGCCACGAGAGCAGCAACTCTGTTTCCTGCTTACCTACACCAACTGTACAAGGCTAGAGATGATTTTAGAGTATTTTTAAATGGATTTTGTTCTACTTAATTTGGGCTTACCTGGACAGAGCGCTTCTAACCCCATGTAAGATTTAGGAAGATGAGTTAAACGTGTTGGCAGTTCAAACACAGAAAAAAAAAAAAAGCGAAAAACCAAAGCAGTGTTCTGGTAACCCACAGAACACTTTGTCTTTAGATGGTTTCATATGGATTGTGAATTAAGATAAACCAGAGGCCCCCTGTAGCTTCCAAATCAATTTCCCTGTTGTGAGCACAACGATCTGAACATGTGCTTGCTGCAGTTGCTAAAAGAACCAATCAAGAACAACCCAAAGCAATCCAGCTCATTTTCTATTTATCTTAGGCCTCTGAATCTTTCCATTTGATGGGAACACAAATATTTTAAATGTTTCAAATTATGGCATACCTGTCATTCATCCCTTTTTGCCACCTAAATAACATGCAAACAGACACAGAGATGACATTGTGTCCTACAGTAACTGTCTTTCCAAAAAAATGCCAAAGCATTCCTGACATCTGTATGCTGAACATGAGGCGTTCCACAGGTTTGATTCCCTCTCAACCACAAAAAATATGCCAACTGTGTAAAATGAGAAACTGAGTTATCCTACCATGATTTTGTCACAGTTTCTCAGCTGCTTTCCTGAGAAACGTTTGTACCTTTAAATTCTCATCTCACTGAGTTATCTGACACAACCAGAGATACCAAATTCTATTTACTTACAATCACAGGCCTCTTAAAATTTACAGTTGCGTGGTGTAGCTCAACAGTAACAGGTTACAGTGAAAAATACAACTTGGAGGATTTTTTCAGGCTCAAACCATTTCAGCACACCATTGGAAAAATCAATACTGAGGTATTAAACAAAAGCTAGAAATTGCATTTCAGAATTTAAATTTAGAATTTTCACTGAAAACTTGACAAGGTTATACTGCTGTACAGGCATACCAAAATATTAACTAAATTAAAATTATTGGAAAAATGAATGGAATTACACTCATAAATTAACTTTACTATGACTAGGGAAAAAAAGGAAAATTCATACTTTTAAATACACACAACACAAAAAGTAAATCAGAAAATAAAGTTGGGTTACTTGCTTTTTTTCCTTCAAAATAGTAGAGTTTGCAGGCCTTATTCACTCAGTTATCTTCAAGACATAAGTTATTTAGTTTCATTCTTCTGATCTGCTCCAGTTCTTTCAAATATTTCCCTGAGACTTCTAAAATTTGACCACAACAGACCACATGCTCCTATACAGCCACTGTAACTCAGGTTCCTCCCTCCCTCTTTGCCAGGAGGGAACAGGGAGGAGAAAGAGTACAATTAGACTGTTTTTCAAAACGTGTCTCTGGCACATATTTACACTTCTCTACAGCTACTTTGTGACATCAGTGATAACTATAAGGGTCACATCACTGCCTTGGAATTGAAACACAGCAAGTTTCAAGGCAGAAAGCCCCCAGTTGAGCTACCCTCTTTGAATACCTTTCTTCTTTGGGTTGGGCAAACACTCCTTCTCTTCTTTCACTGTGCTCCTACTACACTTGATCCGACAGAAGAAGGAACGGCGAGCACCAGAGTTCAGCCGGGCTGGTCCAGCTTGGAAATCTGTGTGTACTTGCAAGCCAGCTTACAAAGATTCAGTAAAGTAGTTAAAAAAAACCAACCAAAATCAAACAATAAAACTGCAGAAAACAAGATGCTTTCTTCATTTTAGCTCCCAGTACATTCTCCTTAATGTTTAATTGCCGAAATTTTGTCCTTACAATTAAAAGAGTCTAATGATTTAAAGAGGGCAAACAAAACATGACTGACACACAGATTCCAAAATCAGGAAGAACTACCAGACTATTTTTAAACCCTTCTCG
The DNA here is from genome assembly GCA_013398175.1 of Climacteris rufus. NCBI lineage: Eukaryota > Metazoa > Chordata > Aves > Passeriformes > Climacteridae > Climacteris > Climacteris rufus. The sequence continues at coordinate 178,163 of VZRZ01004463.1, forward strand.
ATATTTTGAATAGTATTTTTCTAAATATGCTTTATAAAATTGCAACTTATTTTTGGTACAAGGAAGAACTGCAAAGACGTTTGCAAAAGCCAGCTATAAAATAGTCATTTGCTGCACAGTATATAATGCTTTCCACATTAGAAATAACTGTAAACAAAGTAAGGTTTGGTTACATTAGGATTGACACTTAGCATTTTCAGAGAAGACAGTGATTCTTGATATTGAAGTATTTTATCCCATGTTCGACTACATCAGGTCTTTTGTACTGACAAGACCTAGCAAATACAAGAAAAAAAAGTAGTATGCCTGGTAGGAAGAATGTCAGACCACATCTTGGTAAATGTTTAACAATGCAAATTTCAGCAATTCTTATGATCTAAAATCAATTCTTTTCTGGCCTAGCTTTTCAGCTGTAAATGCATTTTAAGCAGCAGATACACATTCCATTCTTTGCTTCACAGAAACACCTCAAGTTTGTACATCCATGCACATACAAACACCTGGCTACATCCTGAACACTAACTGGATTTATTAACATCTCCTGAAAAACCCTGAGCCTGTTCACACAAGACTTACTTTTGCCATCCACGAGCTTCTCCCGAGGCGACACGTCCGACGAAGAAAGTTGCTCCTTAACTTTTGCAACATCTTTTGGATGTAAATAATCAAACAAACTTTGTCCAATTAAACTGGCCTGTTTGAAAAAAACAAAACCCAAGAGAGATGAGAACCGGAGCATTTTGAAACAGAGTCCCACGTTATTTATCTCAGAAAAACAACTGTCTGCACCCCCCAAAAAAGACGAATACTGCAGTTATTCCAAACACCAATATTTTCATCTGCATTTCATTTGCCATTGTTTAATATAATTTTTATTTAACAGGGTAGTAAAGACATAATTTGTCACTTCCCTTTAAAAACCAGCAGATTTAGTTGGATATTAAACAAGTTCTGTAAAACCAAATGCTTTATTTATGTAAATAATACAATTTCTGATCCTAGCCAAAGAAGGTTATGCACAAAGTAACTCCACTCTCAGATTACTGGGGAAGGAGGGGAGAAATCTTCACCTATCTAATGACTCTGAGCTCTAATTTGGTTGGACAAAAGGGCACCCCTGAGGCAGGAGCAGGCTGGAAGCAGGGCTCAGCTCACTTCAGCACTCCTTAGCAGAGGAGACTCACAGGAATGGCTGGGATCCATCCAACCTGCTCACTCTGTTTAGCCCAAGTAACTGATGTGCTGCACTGCTTCCTTTTGGAACAGAATTCTCACAGAACTGGGCTACTCTGCATTTCCCATTGCCTTCCTTCAGCACAGCAGACAAACCAAAGGATAGAAAGGAGCTGTGCTGTCAAGCACTACTCCAGATTCCCACTCAGGATAAACACCCAGCCTCTTTCATTTTCCCAGTCCCCACCTAATCCTAATGCAAATGGAAAATGCTGAGTGCTGCTGAGAAAGGCTGGCAGCAGCCTTGGCAAAGCACACAGGTGTAACAAAACAGATGAAGCTGTAGCATGGGATTCATAACCTAGAATGATTCCCAAATAAGCTAATAAATCCATGGCTTAAGTCAGTCATGTCCTCTGAATCTCCTTGGCTGGAATGGAGGAGATCTGAAAGGTGTGCAAGTAGCTATGTCTCCAGTTACTCCAGAAAGGTACTTTTAAGTTCTTGAGTAAATTCAGTGTAGAAGTTTAAAAAAAATAAAAGTAAATCTGCTTTATGCTTGTTCCCCTAAGATGATTCATTTCACTTTAATTAAAAAAGATAGTTTTGTGCCTTTTTTTTCTAAAAGAGATAAAAATAAATCTATGAAAAAAGAAATCTTTGAAAGAATCCAGATTGGTTATCTGTACATTTATACAGAAAATGAAGACAGCACAAATGGTTCTGAAGTTACAAAAGCAGACAGATGGCAGCACTAACTGTTTTAGCCTGTTTGTGAAACAGAACTCAGGGATACATGAACAAATTATCATCCCTTGATTATTTGTGGTAACTGCCCATGATGTTAAATGTCTGCTAATGGAAGGTACTTCTATTTTTCCTGTTTCCCTTATTCTACAGGTTAAGCTGATTCCCATTCACTTTCTTTCAGGTTAAGAGTACCCTCTCAGGTATTGTGGATGATGTGTTATGTAGTGCATCCCAGCATAAAAGCATCACCAAGGCAAGCTTTAACTAACTTCCACTGCTGAACTACCAATTTTCCTTGGCCTAAAAAAGCCTCCAAAAATCACTTCACCACGTGAAAGAAAATCTCTTGCACACAGAAATTAGGACATCTTCAAATTATCCCTTCCTCTCAGATTGGCACTTTTCTTAAGGATGATCAGCTGAAATCTGGTGCTGTTACTCAGGTTGGGAACACTGACTGTACTTGCAGATACTTTCTTACAGGATAAGAAAGGTCTTTTAAATCAAAGAAATGCCAAGAAATTATATACAAGGACTGGTTTGAAGTAATACAGGACAAAATGTAAGTTTTAAAATGTCTAAGAAAATGCTAGGTAAAAGCAAACAAGAAACAACTATAACCACCTGATCATAATTAAGTATTTTGCAAACTGATTCGGAGACAAACAGAATTTTCCCTCTGTTGCATCCAACTACAAACAGGAATCCATCTGCAGCCTGAAAATACAAAGATACTGTCTTTAAAAACATACTATGAAAATAAACAATGAATATTCAAGACTACAAGAAAGCATTACTTCTAAACTGTATTTCTAAAATTAAATACAAGAAAGCTGGAGAGGGACTTTTTACAAGAGCAGGTAGTGGGAAAGGGGGGAAAGGCTGCACACTGACACAGACTAGGTTTGGATTAGATATCAGGAGGAAATTGTTCCCTGGGAGGGTGGGGAGGCCCTGGCACAGGGTGCCCAGAGGAGCTGTGGCTGTCCCTGGATCCCTGGCAGTGCCCAAGGCCAGGCTGGACGGGGCTCTGAGCACCCTGGGGCAGTGGGAGGTGTCCCTGCCCATGGCAGGGGGTTGGAAGGAGAAGAACGTTAAGGTCCCTTCCAACCCAGGCCCTTCTGTGCTTCTATAAAAAAAGCAATTAAGGACCAAATCAGGCCTTCAACTACAGACAGCTGAAGTTTCTTAAACACAGCTTTGGCAAAAGTCCAGCTGCAAACCAGCTTCTCTTGGGAGTCATTTACAGATCTTGGCACAGCCTTGCTGCAGGAAAGGGAGAAGAACTAGCTGTGAATGAGGTGTGTGGGTGTGTGATGGAGTGTGCAAACAAGAGAGGAGATTTCATTGCAGGTATTATTTCCGCATCTTTTTCCTAAGTACATCTTTGAAAATGTACACCAGGGAGAGCAAACAACTGCAAATATATTTATGCATAATTGACAGCATTCTGTACTGGCATGCAGACTTGCACATCAACAGAAATTAATGGATGTATGAAACAGGCAGACTGCACAGAGATTATTGCCCCTTGCAGGGGGCTGCCTGCCATGCTCCCAAACCACCCCTGCACACCTTCATGACAAGGCTGGGTAGTGCACAGAGCTGATCAACCAGTACAGCACAACACTTGCCTGAAGGAAAAGACGGCAGAAAAAGCACTGTCCAACGAAAAACTCAAGTTAATGGCAAGCTTGAACAAGGCCATGAGTGAAGTGAGAGATTCCTTCCACTCACCCTGAGGATCAGCTGTCGGAGTTCATCGTCCTTCAGAAAGGAGGGTTTGTACCGCACCTCTGTGTAGGAGCTGCTGGAACCTGGGAAATGGGTTATTCAGAGAGATCATGCCAAAAGGTACTTTGGAAATTTGCTTTTAACTGTTGTACTTGTGAAGTATTGCAGAATTTTTCTCTGTGACCCTAACAGCTGAATAAAAAACGTAATTCGAAGTTCTAGAAATCCTAAAAATAAAATTTTAAAAAATCTTAAGCATACGCTAATGAAAACAGACACATAACCGGTTTTTTTCTTGCCCTTTACTTAACACAAACCAAGGAAACTTCTGTTCAGACATCATTAATGCACTGCTAGAAAAATGGTCTTATGAGAACTGAATTTTCTAGGAACATTTCACAGGTTCATATTTCAGAACCCTTAACTGAATTCTCTTTGCTGATACAGAATAATTCCCATCTTATCAATTGTCTTTTGGCATTAATAATGCTTCATGAGTACTATACAGCCAGCAATCAAAAAACCACACTACTGTAGTTAAATCAAAAAAACCACACTATTGTAGTTAAATCAACTGTCTCACTAAATATAGTGAGACTGACTCACTGCATGTACTGTTCTAGCAACCATGGCAAGTACTCTAAAATAATTTTTATCCATTACAAGCATTTCTCCAATTTTTTCTTCTATATTTTTTGAAGTAAATAGCAGTTGAACATTCCAGCAAATGTAGTCACTCATTACAATTCCACAAAGACTCCTGTATTCTCTTAAACTATTTGTTTTGAAGATAAATATAACTGTGCTGGGTGAAGTCCAGTTTTCATATCCTATTGTTAAAACATAAATGCTTGAGCTGAAGATTTCTTGTAGATGCTTATTTAAGCTGTAAGTGCAGCTACTGCCCTGCTCATTTGTGTATTTCCTTATGTAAAATTCTCACTCTGCTCGGGCCTTTAGGAAACCCTCAAAACCCCTTCCCACCTGAGCCACTCTCTGGTCTTATTACTGTCAAGGTAGCAACATAATTCATTTTCTACACTTCTTTGACCCAAAACTAAGAGGGCTGTCATTAGATCTGTTTATCCATAATTAATGTTTTTTGCAATGCAGAGTGCCTTTGACCTTTTCTTATGGCTGACCAAATGATTATTCTCTAACAGTGGTGCTGAAAAACCCAGATATTGTGTGCAGCTGATGGTCTATGCAATATGCAACTTGTATCTGGATGTATTTTTTTTTAGGAGAGGAAAAAAAATCCCAAAACCCAGCAATACCAAAAGGAGAAGAATATTTTCTGGGTTGATCTCCACACTAAACCACTCCCTAAGATCCATGATTACTTTAACTCTGCTAGCTGACTGAGGCTATCACAAGTTTCTAACTCTGTTTTTTGGTACTTTTTAACATTTAAGGTTTTTTAAGACTTTAAAATAATCAAATTCATCAATCATTTTGTTAAGTATGATTTGTCTTGCAACATTCCTTCTGACTCCTGTACTTTTTAAACAGACTCAAGGAGTGACCCAAGAGCAAGGCATACCCTTAGCAGACAGAAAATATCAGACACTGAAGGGTGCCTTGTTTTCTGGTGTACTAAGCAAAAAGAGGAAACAAAGTTCTGAACGCAGCATTTAAATGAGGAGCAGACTCAGAACTAAATACAATAAGGAAAAATGGCAAAATAAAATACTTTTGATTTCTTTAACATCAAAGAAGATACACATGATAACTCCCATCCAAACAAGGGCTTCCAGGATGAAGTTTCCCAAAACCCACCTTTTAAAGACTTTAAGTGCTGCACAGCCATCCGCAGCACTGTCAGCTTGTCCAGCTTTCTGGCCATGGGATTGCACTGTGGGATCATGGCAGACAATTCCTCTATCAAATTATTCATTTTATCTCTTCTTCTTTTCTCTGTTTGACTGTGAGCCTCTCTAAGGAAAAAAATCATTTCTTAAGAAAGATGCAGAACACATGATTTTCCCCATAATAATCATCAGTTCAGTGTTGGGAATGGAATATATCCCAAGTGCTACTGCACTGAAACAGTTTTGGACATGCTGCTTGTACTGGACAATTGAATTGGATTCACTTCAATGATGAAATGGTCACGATAATGATGGGAAATACTGAGGGCAAAAAAATCTCAAGCAACAATTTGATTACATGAGGCAGGAACAAGAGGTTATGAAGATTTATAAAAGTTCAACTCTTCTTGTGACTGTTGACATGCAGGTGATTACTTGGACTTCTCCCTGTACACCACAGAACTCTGGATGCCATGAGGAACCACTGGAAGATGTTTCTGCTCCCTGGCCCTACCTCTGCCTGGCCTGTGTAACTAAGAGGGGGTATTCATTCTGCTACCTTTTCAAAAAACCCACGACAATAAACATTACTTTTACATGTGCTTCTAAGAGATGTGGTGGGAACTGAAAGACAAAGCTGCTCCTCACGTAATTTATCAGAAGTATCTCAGAAAACTTTCCCTTTCCTGTGAAAGCTTTCAGCCTGTGGGCATACCTTGTGTCTCAGGTTTCATCTCTTGCTAAGCTTGTCAAGAACTCAGCTGCAGAAAGAGCTTCTCTCCTTGCACACTTTTCCTCAGAAAGCTCCTTCTAAGGCACACGACTGCACATCACAGGTATATTTGTAGCTCAGGTCACCTTTTCTTTCATTCTTTCTAGTGCAGTATGTCAGCTTTCAGCTCATCTCCTCCCCTCTAACATCCCCTGGCAGAGCAAGGAAAGCTTCACTCACTCTCTTCCCCCCTTCTCCTGAACACAAGCCAGCCACTCAGTTCAAACCAGGATGATTTTCCTTTCTGATTGAGACCAGACACAGTAGTATAGTTATCCAAAATGAGGAGTAAGTTTTGGTTAATTCATCTCCAAAACTTTTCCTCTTGGGCATACCATAACAGAAGCTATTAAAGGTAATAAAGTTAACTACACCTGGCCTGTTGAGAAAGAGCAAAGTACAGCTTTAAAGATCGAGTTGTCTACTATTTTTATTATTTTTCAAAAAATATAAATGCCTTCACCACACAGCTAATTCTGGGTCATTCTGCCAAGCAGTCAGCTTTTCTCTCTCTAAAGCCTGTTTTTAAACTTAATTTTACGAGTTATGCTCAACACTATGGGTTCAGCAACTCTTCCTTTGTGCGAGGTAGGAACAAACAGGTAATATCCTGTGTATGCTCCTTGAACTGTGAACCTCAGGAAGACAGGTCCAAGGATTCCAGGAAAGAGAACAACCTTCCACATCTCCAAGGGTCAATAAGGAGCTATAAAAAACTGAACAAGGTGGGTGCAGAAATTCAGGTGACGGCTGGATGATTTGAAAAGCCTTCTGTTACTTGCCCCTGTCACAAAGGGGGAGAAAAGCAAGTTCCCCATTAAGCTTGAGACAAGAAACACTGGAAGGGGATAAGTGGTAAACAAAACCTCCAGAGACCCTTCTATGGATATTTTTCCCTCCAACCAATGCACTAAAACATAATGAAAAACATTAACAATATTACTTAAAAGTCATTAAAGCAATGTACAACACAGTCTTATATAGCAATCCAGGATACTCTGTGAGGAAAAATTAATTTTGGAGTTACACTGTAAATATATCTTGGAATATTTTAGTTTCTTTAATTTTGTTTAAATTACAGGAACACTTCATAATTACTAGCTAGCACACCATATAAATAATACTTCTGACAGCATGCTGAGTGAAATATGTATTTCTGGTTTGACATCTCTGCTCACATAAAAAATGAAAGACATTTTAAAATCGACTTTCTAGAACAGCTCCACTTTTGCTAGGTGGCTTGTCCACAGTTTAAAATATTTGTTTGGCTGACCTGCAGCTGTATTTCAGTCACACAGCACTTCACATCTTACCAGTGCTCTATGTGAATTGCAATTTAGGTAAATTCAAAGTTCAATGGCAAAACTTGAATAATTCCCTACACAAGAGCTCCTTCCAGACAAAGAATTCTTTGTGGTGCTTTAGGTGAATCCATTTCCATGGGGAATAAATTTGAAATACCCCCAGAAGCAGACAAATGTAGAAAAAACAATTCTCAGATTCATACAGATGAAGGATCAGCTCCTTATGCATGACTGGGGTGTGCTGCATTTAATTCTCACCTTAAAAATCTCAACCTCGTGTTTTTGTTAAACCATCTGAGACATTCTGCAGCAACTTTTATTAAAATTAGTAGCAAATAAAATCCTCAAAGCAGCTCTAAAAATCACTGTATGTTTACCAAGGAAAAACTTACTGTTAAAGATGGGATAAATTTAATGAATCTTACCCACAAACTCATTTTACTATTGTGAATCGCAATATTTACTAGCAAAAAGTAATTCTATTGTAAATTAGTACCTGAAATCTTTTACTTTAACGTGTTCTTCGTCTTCACTCCTAGAAAAAACAAGATACAGTGTTTTACATTACATATTTCATACTAGGCATTTTTTTCCTCCCACAAATTCCTGAAGATAGAAAATGCTACAAATTCACTATGGCTCTAGCAAAAGCAAACCCACAAAAACTCCTAAACCAAAACTGTTCTAGCAAGTGATGCCTAACAGAAAGAGACCAGAGCACAACTTGCAATATTCACAGTTGTCTGAACATATTAAAGGGATATTTCATACTTAGAGTGCTTTTTTTATTCTGGAGAAAACAACACTATTGGAACCTTTAAATAACTTAAGATTAGGCTTGATTTTATTTTTTTATTTAAAATTCTACAAGATAAAACATCTATTTACATTTTTATTTCTAACATCCTATTGTCAAATTATAAAATAAGGAATCCTTGCCTACAGTGAGCCTAAATAACATTTTAAAAAGTAAAAATGAAGCAGTTTCCCATACCCTACAGCAATGACCGGAAAGTCATAAAGCAATAAACCAGTAAATGAAACACAGTCAGAAGTGTCTGTAACACAATGAATACCTGGCAGCAGGAAACTATAAAAGATGATTCAAACAAGGGCAATGATCTTTTCTTTGCCTGCTGTGACCCCTGTGCTGTTCACCCCCAGGCAGGAGGGACTGCAGAGGCTGGCCTGATGCAGCAGGAGGAGCAAGGGGAGAGAGGCCAAGCAGGCAGCAGCTGAGCCCAGCGAGGAAACAGAAGGGGGGATCGTTGGAGATTCCAGCTTTGGGAAAAATGCCAAAAGCTGTTCCCACCTCTAAGTAAGCACTGACCCCAGCAGCCAGAACCAAGTTAGCACACAATTCACAGTGAGGGATTCACTGGAACCCAGAAATCCAAACACTGCAGTAGCTTTGGCTCACAAAACAGGAGCAGGTTTGGCCTCAGACTTTTATGCAGTGAAACTGTTTCAGATTTAGACGAGTTAGCAAAAATGAATGTTTTCCTTTCATTTTGAAAGAAACTTAGCAGAAATACCCACACAGTGTGAAATCCAACAGAATTTACATTGTCTGACAGTAAGAGAAGAGGTAAGGGGGAGCCAGACCAGCTGCAATGCAGCATTGTGCCCTATTCATTAACTCTCCTTCTCCCTCAGGAGCTCTGTTTAGGGAACAAATCTAGCACAAATTTGCTGCTCAAGCAATCAGTCCTTAAAGCATTTATGTAGGCTCTGTCCTAGCTGTGGTGTTACTGATATGAACAGCTAAATTAAAAATACCTGGACTACATGAACACAGGGTGAAACTCCACTTTGTGGCTATAATGTGGGTATACTTAATTGGTACTAGGAAGAACAGAATGGCTATTAATAAAAAAAAAACCAAAAAAAGAATACCACCTTCTCCTCTGTTCTCTCAGTTGATTCATTAAATGTACTTTCCTATTTCTTCTAAAATGGAAGCAAATGTTTTAAAGGCAGAAAAAGAGGATTTTTAGTCATGCTTTTCATCATGAGAGCCATGGGGGAAAAAAAAACAACAAAGAAACAACTCATTTAACCCCCAAGAAAGATTTCTACACTACCCTTTAAGCCATGTAGCAAACAGTGACTCCCCTGCAGAAAGGGACCTGGGGGTGCTGGCTGACAGCAGGCCCAATTTAAGGAAGTCAGAGGGCAAAGCACATCCTGGGCCCATCAAACATGAGGCTCCAAGAGGTGATTATCCTCTTTGGGGTGTTCAGTGTTGGTGTGGCTTCACGTGTGTGCACTTGTGGGCCCAAAAATAGGAGATGGTGTTCAGTGAAGATGTGAAGGTCCCTGAATGCAGAGGAAGTCACCAAAGCTGCTGAAAGGGACAGAAGGAATGTCCTGTGGGGAGTGGCCAAGGACTCCTGATTTGCCTAGTTTGGAGAAAAGGAGGCTGAAGTGACCTGGCTGCTCTCTGCAGCTTCCTGAGGACGGGAGGTGCAGAGGGAGGTGCTGAGCTCTGCTCCCTGGTATGCAGTGAGAGGACAGTGGGAATGGTTCAGAGCTGTGCCAGGGGAGGCTTAGACTGGACAGCAGGAAGCATTTCTTCACCAGGAGGGTGGTGAAACACTGGATTCACCAGTGGAACGGGCTTCCTGGAGGGGTGGTCCATGGGCCAGGCCTGTCAGTGTTGGAGAGGCATTTGGATAATGCCCTTAACAACCTGTTTGAACCTTTGCTCAGCCCTGAAGGGCTCAGGCTGTTGGACTGAGTGTCATTGTAGGTCCTTTCCAAATGAAACAGTCTATTCTGTAAAAGCATTGCATGGCTACTTACAAACAAATATATTACCCAAGTAAGGTATCCAGATATAGACAAAGAAAATGCAACAAAGTAATCGAGCAATTAACAACCATCCTGAAGAATATATTCCACAAAGGGTCTGCTTATGCTGCACAGACAATCTTAATTCTGGTTTGTCACCCTGTGACAGCATTATTTTAACACAGTTATTGTAGTTCTAATTCAAAAGCACTTTAAAAGGTTAAAACAAACCAACAAAAATGTTTATGTGTACCAGCCTTGGAAGAATATGAGAGCTTTCCTTCACCTCCCTAAGTCTTCTTATGTAACTGGTACTTTTCATTTATTCACTTCTTTGGTGGTGAGAAAGAGAGCATCACCATGGAAAGAAAGATCAGAAAGCCTTAACATTGGATGGGCCTGTCCATCCTGTTCATCAGGTGTATGTTTATCACCTTGTGCTGGACACAGAGCTGCCCCTGGATGAAGCACTCCTCAAGGAGCCACACAGCTCACCCAGCTAAACAGGAAAGTGTGAGCTGTCCACAGAACTCAGACCAGAAACAGAGTCATTCATCAAAAAGTACCTTTTCTGAGGATCACCATCAACTTCAACTGGATCCCTGCAGAAACAGGTAACAAAGCAACAGTTAGCAAAATGTAGTTTGAAGCACAAGGTGACTTGATGGACCCAATGAAACAAATTTGCAGAAATATTTTAGTGGAAACCCCACTCGATTCGTTATTTTCAGCAGGAACAGTAATCTTAGAATCTAATTATTACTCCTAGAAGCCAGCCCTTTTTCAATTAGTTTTTCAACTTGGACAAGAAATTTCTTTTTTTCAGAGATCCCAACTTAGGGAAAAACTACTGATGAACCAACACTTTTACTGAACAGGTAAAAACCAACAAGTGCTACTGGAAAAGAACAGAGACTTCCTTCTTTTTTCCCTCAGAAAAAACGTGTGGCTGGAGTTTTCAGTTGCCTACATGATACACTTGAATCTCCAAGCAGACAATTGTATCAGCATCCACAGTACAGCTACATTCTGTACATCAATGGACTATATATGGAAGCAGCAGTGATTAAAGAGAATTCTTTAATAATCACAAATACATGCAAATCTCCTACACCCACCTTTCTAAACATGGATTTTCCACACTAATTTGGAGATATTTGTAGTGCACCACATCTGCAGACTGACTGGTGTCCCTTACTGCTGCCTGATTTATACAGCTTTGACCAGATCTCTTTTTTGGTTAACTGGCATCTGTTTGGCAGTTACAAAACAGGATAGAACAGTTGCCAGTGTCACCTCAGCAGTCAAGTATGACCCACTTAAAAAGACTGAGCACTACAAGAGGATAGTCCCCATTTTTAGGTCATGGGGCTGTCTCCATATTTAAGGAATTGGCTGCTCTGGTCATTGAAGTAGCAGTTCTAGATCAAACAGCTTAAGTAACAATCTTGCTTCATGCTTGAAGGTAAAGTTCCAATATGCACTTGGGAGACTTCAAGCAACTAACTTGCCTCTAGTAGGCAAAGAAGGAAAAAAAAAATAGGATTGAAATTTCAGCATTAGAGATATTATCCAGACACTTCAGGGCAGGAAATGGCATTATAGAATCCTATATATATGCATTGGATTTAGGGATTATTTTCTCTATTTTAATACCCGGGGACTTGTCAAGGAACACATTTGGAAGACATTGTGAAAATTAATGCTAATAAACAAGGGAAAGAGGATTAGACAGGTACCACATTGCACAAATAACAGCTGAGTTGATTTACTTACTGGTTATCAGAGTCACTTCCCTTGCGTTTCCTTGGAATGTCAGGCCCAGGAGCATTGAAAGCAGTGCTGGTGGCAGGCTTGCTGATGGGATTCATCAGGCTGGGCACTCCAGCAGCAACACACAGGCTTCCATCTACTGAGAAATTATCTGGGAATGGGAATAAAAGCTCAGTGTCCAGCAAGAGCTGCAGCATTGTGCATCCATTCTGATTCTCAGTTGGGACAAACAATTGTCTGTGTGGCTGCTCTGTCTCTGACACAGAAAACAGAGGTTGCAGTGCCACAACCCCAGTCCAGCAAAGAGTGCAGCCCCTTCCCACAGTGCTGTTCTGATCCCACCAGCCCAACCAACACAGCAATAGAAAACAGCTCCTCTCCCCCTGACACGGCCTTTGCAGGCTACACTTAAATCCCCCAACACCTCAGACATCCTGCTGCAAAAATCACAAGCTGTGGCATTAGCTGGCAGATTAAAACACTGTGGCTCAAGGTAAACTAAAAAATAGAGAGTGAACTATGTTTTTTTATCAAGCTGGATATCCACAGAATGGAAGTTTGCTATAAGCATATTTCTGACATAAAATCCACACTGACACATAACATCTGCCATGCAACGTGGAAGAGCCTTGAGAGCCTGTCAAGCTCCCTTCACAACTCTCCTCTTAAGGAAAACTGCTCTTTCTGGGAAGGACAGAAGAGAAGTCACAAGCCAAAGGAATCCTAGCAACCTACTGGGACAGGAGAACAGTCTCAAGGAACATAAGCACTGTTACACTGTTTCTCTATCTCGGTTAGTTTCTCTATATCAGTTTAGGTAAAGAACCAGAATTCATTCAGCAACCATAGGAACTCCTTGAGGCTCTGTGTGCCAGTGAGGACAAAGGAGAGATTAAGAGATGTCACTGAAGGAAGTCAGCATCTCCTGCTTCCAGCAGGGAGCAAAAACCAAGATAAGCACTTTGAACATCCAGCAAGAAGAAAAACTGGATGCTTTCTTGGGAGCTTTCTCTCTTTTTCTAGCACCTGTGCTGCCTGTAAAAAAACGTGGAAAAGTGCAAAAATAATGCTACAAAGCCGACTTATTTTTCCCCCCTCTTAGATGTAAACACATCTTGCACCAGAAAAATGACCTTCTAGGTTTTCATTTGCTGTTGGAATACGACTCTGGAGAGTTAAATGAAAATAGGCTAATACTCCAACAACAGCTTGCCTGGTCTTCCACTAATCCTCTCTCTACCAAATCAGACAACACAAAGTCAGCCCCCGTTTTACTTTAGAAAGCTCTTTAACTCATTAAGTCACACAGGAAGTTTCAAAAAAAAGAGGTGGAAACCAAGAATCAATCAATACTTGACAAAAAAGTTACAAACTTCAGACACCTGCAACAGAAAGGAAATGGAGTTACTTCAAATGCACATCAGATTCAACTGAGGGATGTTAAAAACACATTAAAAGAAATGACATGATAAATACTACAAGGGCACAGTGGTAGATGTCCGAAATATTTTCATAATTAATCTTCTATCTTCTATTAGGATAGTCTCATTTTATACTTCTGTTATTAACACAATAATAACACAAACAAAAAGTCCCAACAGTTCCAAAGGAACTGTTTATTTAAAAGCAGCAGTTTTAATTCACTCAGGTCCCATCATCCTGTAGTTAGTAGATCAAGCAATTGAAGTGTAATCACACTTGCTGAATATTCATAGAAGAGTACTTACTAACAGCAACCTACATGATTCCAAGACAAGAATGCCTTCAGCACAACAGATCCTTTCGTCCTGGAACAAAGCAGGACAGCACAGACCCACTGACCTAAATACTGCTCTGCACACAGATGGCCAGCCTGCTCCGTGAGCCACTTCCCTTTAAAGGAGCAAAATGCAATGCCTCTCTTACAGCTTTTCTTATTTATCTTCCATATTATTAAAATAACTATTTTATTTTCCTCATACCCAAGCAACAAATTCTGAATACTGCACTTATCTATCTTTACTAACAACACCCATTTTTGTTACTCTTAACTGACAAAACAAAATATGTTTAAATTGCCAGTAAAAATGGCCTATTAAGAATTTCTACAATGATGAATTCTTAATACTATCCCTGGAACAAAGTAAATGCCAGTAAGATAGGTGATTGATCTTGGACAAAAATACAAAGTTAAGAATTTGTATTGATTCCTGACATGCCCAGCATGCAGGGATGTTAAAAACACATTAAAAGAAATGACATGATAAATACTACAAGGGCACAGTGGTAGATGTCCGAAATATTTTTGTAATCAATCTTCTATTCCTAATAGCCTCGTTTTATATTTCTGTTATTAACACAATTATAACACAAAGTCCCAACAATTCCAAAGGAGCTGTTATATTCTTTTTATATACAGATAGTCTAAAAAAGCCCACAAAGCACACCAAATGGCAGGAGGAGCCCCTAAAGCCCAGGCAGCTCTGAGCAGTCAGCAGGGGCAGGAGCAGCACCTCTGAGGCTCTCTGAGAGCTGCTGCCCCTCCGAGCCTGGCTGACTGCAGGGACTCTGCCCTAACCCTGGGAGGAAAGGTTTCTTTACCTCTCTGGCTACACCACTTTGGCAGAGCTGGACAAAAGATTTCAAAATCCTCGAGTTCACAAAGACAACGATCTAGAATGCACCCCCAACAGCCAGGGTGAGCTTCTGTGAGAGGAAAATGTTGCATTCTTACCTTTCATTCAAGCACCTGGCTTTATTTCCTATATTTTCAACTTCTGTGAACATTTTCGTACCACTGACATCAAAAACAAACACCCCTCAAATCCAAACATTTCCCAATTTCATAGCACACTCGCTTCAGGAAAAATAATATCCAGAAAGACCAATCTGTAATACAAGTTTATTTTTCTATAAAACCAAAATCATTAGTCAATTTTTTAACGACTAGAAAGAGTTTAAGTCAACTAGAGATGTTTTGTTTTGCCACCCCGAACGCTGTGACTTGCACTGGTCTGGTTTGCAAGCCAAATAAATTGCCAACAGAGAAATTACACTTTTATTACTGTTCATTTCATTGCTAATGCCCTGGCATGCTGATAACTGAATTTTAATGGCAAGGCTCATTTTAATGGCTCCTCAAATACATGTCTTTTACCTCTCTCAGCATTAAACCTATATGCCTATCCATATTAAAAATAAAAAAGATTTTTAAAGTATATTATGCACATCAGGACAGACGAAAATAACGAGAATAATACAGGAACCCCCTCACTGTAATAATTCCCTCTGCAAAAAAAGCAAAGACCACCCAAACAGTACAAATACACCATATGGAAGATAGCTCACTTCCAGTAAGTGTGTCAGAAACAAAAAACTACCAGTTCAGCACTAATTTTAGTGTATTTCATAATTGGGCAAACAAAGTATTCAAGGAATAGTCATCAATACACACAGTTCTCATCACATCAGTGTACAAAACTATCCCCTATTCTTGTGCTTTTCTACAGAGAAAAGAAATAATAATCAAAGTCCCCAAGGGGTTGGCAAAGAAGTGAACAACTGCAAAGGAGCCACATGAAAATGCTGTTTGGGGTGAGATACAAGACCAACAAAATCGACTGCATTGCTGCAGTCAATCCCATGCCATGCTTGGAGAAACAAGGCTGGGGAGACTCTACATTTTTCCAAGCACTGACAATAATATTTTCTAACCCCATGCCACATTCCTGAGCTGTTTCCTCCACCAACAGTTTGGAGGTTTTCAATTCCTAAGCAAACACAATGTATTGGAAAAGGCTGATGGCCAAACTCCACCAGCCACGAAAGGGGAGACTCATCTGAACAAATAATGATGTCCACATCTGAAGTAGCCATTCTAGTCCCTCTTGGAGGGAGGAAGACTTTTCTGGGGTGATTCATCTCTACCCAAAATAGATTCCTACATTTGGCTAGATGAAATGAAACAGTTCTAGGGTGATTCATCTCAATCTAAAATAGATTTCTACAGTTGGGTAGATGAGATACAGCCCAAGAGTGCCTATCTCTAGTCAGTAATTATACAAGGACACAAGTAACCAGCTCAGGCTTGGCTATGTACTCTGCAGACATCTAAAGAGAAGTGAGATGAAACCCACCCCAAGTACAGAAATATCATGCAATTATTAAAATATAACAGCCACAGACAGCACCTGTTTGCATCACATGCAACAAGTTCAAGCCCAAGACTGTCTTTCCAAATTATTGACCTCATTAAGCACTCCTGACCACTCATCTCGTGTGCAAGGTTAGCTTTTCTGTCTAGGTTTCTTACCACTCCAAAACTCCACAGAAAGATACAAGTCATGTGATATTAATTAATTTTAAAAGCTGTCAGTCAGACCTCATTTAGTCAGTTTAAAAAAGAACAGCCAAATTCAGCTATCAGGATATTACAGTAAAGTGAGCTCGAAATAAAACATCATTGAAAAAGTACATTTATAATGCTTATGGTGACACTTCTCATAGTCTGGGAACAAGTGAGACTTGGAGAAATGTGGCAGCTCTGCAGCTGCCTAAATTAATAATGTGTTAACACTGGCAAAATCTTTCCAAAAAAAAGGAACTTTCAATCCAGCTTCCTATTTTGGAACACTGTCTAGTAGAAGGGAAGGAGAAGAAAGAAGCTGCTTTGAACTGAGATTTCCAAGACCCCAGATCCCACAGACTGTCGAAATGTGTGTTTTCCAGAGGTATGCTCCTGGTATGCACAAAACCCTTGAGCTGGGAATTTAAGCTTTGCCAAGTTTCAAGAGCTCAGAACTGTGTCAGAAGCACCGTGAAGTGGCACGGGAGGGTTCTGCAGTCCAAGTTTCAGACGAGTTACTGACACTGCAATGCACTCAGGAGCTCCCAGGCTGTGTCTGCAGGGGGGCAGCAAGGGCAGAGCAGCAGAGTCAGAGAAGCAGCTGCTGCAGAAGCCCCTGTTTCTAATCTGAAAGCAGTTCAGGGAGCTTACACTAAATCACATTTCCTCTGGTTCACTGGGCCAAACCTCCTCACAATGCACGTGTGTCAAAGCTGTGTAAGAACAACCTCCCGGGGCAGCCCCCGCTGCTGGGACGTGCTGGGTGCCTGCAGGAGCACTGACCTTGCTGCACTGAGCTTCTACTTCTGTTTCTTCCAAAAGCACCCCAGGTCATTTATACCAACACTGCTCTGCAAACCAAACCAGGGAGCAGAAGTGGGGGTGATGGGATTCAGTTCACACACAAAGCTGGGCACACCAGGAATCCACATTTGCTAAGCTGAGCTGCTTTCTAAACCCTCCTTAACATGTCCAGTCGGATTCTTAAGTTCTGCCACAACCAACACGGGGCTTTTTATGTTTGATTTTTTTTAAGATGCAAGATTGGAGCAGCTCTGCTGGGAGAGTTGGGATTGCTCAGCCTGCAGAGGAGAAGCTTTGGGGTGAGCTCACTGTGGCCTTGCAGGGCCTGAAGGGAGCCCACAGGAAAGGGGGAGAGAGACTCTTGGCAAGGGCTGGGGGGACAGGACAAGGGGGAATGGCCTCCCACTGCCAGAGGGCAGGGTTGGATGGGATATTGGGAAGGAATTGTTCCCTGGGAGGGTGGGGAGGCCCTGGCACAGGGTGCCCAGAGAAGCTGTGGCTGCCCCTGCATCCCTGGCAGTGCCCAAGGCCAGGCTGGATGGGGCTCTGAGCACCCTGGGGCAGTGGGAGGTGTCCCTGCCCATGGCAGGGGTGGCACTGGGTGGGCTTTAAGGTCCCTTCTGTGATTCTGTGTCTCTGATGTCCTGAGCACCTACAGATTATCTATCTACACATGCAGAACACTGACAGGACAGCTACTGAGTCAAGTTGCTCTATGTCATGCAAATTGCTTTATTTTACTGTGGACTAACTTTTCTAAAATGATTTTAATGAATTCTTGCTGCAGACATTCATTAGAGAGTGTGAAAACTGTACTTACAGCTTACACACAAACAGTACTGCATGAGGAAGAAAGTTTCACGTGCTGTGATATCACTTCAAGGTCCTGCAGATCTGAACTAAGAACCATATTTTCTACACCTGGCTGAAAGCTGTATTAAAAATTACTTTGAATTTCTTTATTTTAGACCTTTAAAATAGGTCATGAAAAGCATATTCAGACTATTTACAGCAAGTCTGGCATCAAGATCATTGCCTACAGTATCTCTCATTGGAAGCTGGGACAACAATCCTCACTGGAATTCTGAAAACAGCAGAAATGTATGGACTAAAGCAGTTTATTCCCTCCCCAAATTTTATATGTGCATTTCAGGGGCAAGAGACACAGAATTCAGTAATGAAACCATTTTATGATCAACACTATACAGAGAATAAGTGTTGGATTTGGTTTTAAGATCACAAAATGAAGAAAGGAAAAATTACAATACCCGGAATCACAGACATTTAAATCAAACAATAACATAATAATCAGCTGCCCCTCTGCTTCTATTCTTACTTATTTTCATCACTCAGAAGAGAAGCAGTCAAGAATCACAACTTACCACTTAAATAACTCATTCACTTAATAGATTTCAAACACCAAATATTTTGCCAAACCTATTAAGTGTATTAAAAAGTCTAATAATGGAGGAACCAGCTAGTGAACTCCCCAGGCCCCTGAAAGGCACTTCCAGGTTCACACCAGGTAGAAACCACTGACAGAAATGGGGAGTCTCATGTATCATAGTTCATTTCTGGAACCAAACCAAACAAAAAACAAATCACAAATCCTCTCTGATCATATACTCCTAGAGGAATGGTGGGTAGTTGTTTTCCTGTAAGTGTAGGAATTATATTATTGTGAAATGCTGAGCCCTACCAAGTCAGCTGCAGGCCTTCCATGGTTTTAGCTGGCCCTGCAGCCCACACAGGGAATTTTCAACAGTTCACAGAGACTCACTTCCAAATTCACCCACCACATCACTTCTACTCACAATGAATTTGTTTCTTGGATATGAACTGACAGCTTAGAGTTTGTTTTTCATAATGTATAAATGTACCAACAGCAAGGTGTACACTGAAGGTAAAAAAACCCTTGGTCCTATTCCACAAACAATGAAGATACTTCTGTCTTAAAAATGAAGAAACCCAAAACTTGTTTCTTCAAGATCCACTAAAAGGACAGCTATAAACACAGGTAGCAAAAGAAAGCAGGGAGGGGGGTTTATCTCACAATAAAACATGAAAGCCTATGTTTCATTGATTTCCCAAATCTACGTGTAAATGGAGATCTCTGTGGATTTGGGGGGTTCTTAATTTCGATTATTTCCTCTCCTTACAGTACATGCAGGTTATAGAAACAATAAATCTTAGTTTGAAGCACAACTGAACAGACTGCAAAAACACTACCAAAAAACCCAAACAACAACACTTGGTTTTCAAACACTACATTATTTGCCACGAAATTTTACAACAACATTTAAACAACAAAGCAGCAGAGGCAGAAACCTGTCAGCGACTTGAGGCAACCAGGATCCACACACACGTTAAAAGACACATAACTCGTCAGATGTTTAGCAAACAGCTACTAAAGCTAGAATTGGTGCTAACTACACAGAACTGCAGTGATGGCTTAGCAGGGACTGGATCACTTCTGTTTCTCCAAACCCCGTGCAAAACACTCCTTTCTCCACGGGGAGGGGAAGCACCGTACTCGTTTCCAAGCAGGAACACGAGCAGCAGCTGGTGGTTTACAACCAGCCTTGATTTAGAACCAGAGACTTGTGGTTAAAAACAAGGAAAGATCAAACCTTGGTTACCATACAAGCGTGGGCATACACACATACACACACACACAGAGAGCAAAGCCAGAATCACTATACCTAAAATACTAAGTTATGCTTACCTACAAAAAAAATCATACTAGAGTTTTAGGAACACAAGGCTAAGTGCGTATCAGGAACAGTGAACTACATACCAAGTTAAAAAAAAATGCAGAGCTTTTTAGTGCCCAAGACATCGGTATGATGGCACATCTGTAACAGCAACACAGCACAGAGTGACCACCACACAGGTGGGTGCCAAGGGGATGGTGCCAGACTCTTCAGTGGTGCCCAGCAAAAGGAGCAGTGGCCATAAAGTGAAACACAAGAAGTTCCACCTCAGCATGAGGAACAATTTCTGTGCACTGAGGGTGGCAGAGCCCTAGAACAGCTGCCCAGGGAGGGTGTGGAGTCTCCCCCCCTGCAGACATCCCAAACCCCCCTGGATGAGTTCTGTGTCACCTGCTCTGGGTGACCCTGCCCTGGCAGGGGCCGGACCGGGTGATCCCCAGAGGTCCCTCCCAGCCCTGTTCCGTGAGTCCGTCCTTCCTCTGCGAGCGCTCCAGGTACCTCCACCGAACTCCACTGAGCGGGAGCAGCGAGCGAGCAGCGCCCAGCGGGAACGAGACACAAACGCAGCCCCAGAGCGGCACCGGGCACGGGAGCAGCCCCGGGTGCCCTCACGGCACGGCGGCAGTGCCGCACGGGCAGCAGCCCCACAGCAACCCCCGCCCGTGCCACATCACCGAGCCGGCCGGGCGGACGGACAGACGGGCAGACAGGCAGACAAACAGGCGGGCAGACACACCCCACACACGGCACCCACGATCGCCCCCCACGCACGGAACAACGCGTGAGAGGGGACAGACAGACGGGGCACCCACCGCCCGCTCACCCCTCGGGCGGACCCGCTCCCACCTTCCGCCGCCCGCCGCTCCTCCTCGGCGCCCTCGGCGCTTCCCGCTCCTGCTTCGGCCATGGCGGGCGGCCCCGTGCCCCGCTCCACAGCGCCCCCGGCACCGCCGGCATGCAGGGGGTGAGCTGAGGTGAGCCGAGGAGGAGCCGCCGGCGCCGGGGAGGGATCACGGGCTGGCCCGCCAGCCTCCCCAGCCTCCCCTCAGCGCCGCCTCAGCGCCCCCGCCCCGCCATTTCCCCTCCCTCCCGCCCCGGGCCGCGCTGCCTCTCGCGAGATTTGGGGCAGCGTGAGGGCGGGCGCTGTGAGGCGATGGCGGTGGGGCCGTCGCGGTGCCCTCGCGGAGTCCTCACGGTGCCCCGCAAGATCGGATGCGGCGGGCGGCATTCCACACGGTAATAATTACAATTACAAGTGCAATAGAAGCCAGTTACTCGACAGACAAACTGATTGCTTATTTCAGAGCGGCCCAAGCCGGGGTGCTCCGTGGTAATGCCACAAATCAAGCACCATCGCTGCACTTTCGGCGCCATTATACACAGAAATTCAGAGTTAGTAGCTTTCCAAGCACGCCTTCTCTATTAGGATAGTTTAGGATTTTCCATAGAAGTTTTCCATACAGCTGGCTTGTATGCATGTCTTCACCTGGGCAGGGTCTTTTTGACATACAGGCATGATTTTTAGTGTTATAATGAACATGGGATACAGGCACCTGGAGTATTTTGCCAAGTTAGCAATGTATACATAGACATACATCAGCATTGATTTACTACGTCCTTAAAATACATTAGTTCCAGGATGTCCTTGAGTGAGGGTTGCTGGCAGCTGCTTCTTCCAATGGTTGGATCTCCTGTTTGGCTGGTTGGGCTTGGAGGTACACAAAGATCTTACATCAAGGAACATCCTGACTTCAGGTAATCTTGACATACTCCCCATTTTGCAGCACTCAGGCTGGCGCCCTGCCCGCGTCCCTGGGCTGGGCAGGGCTGGTGTTGCTTTCTCTGGGTGCTGTATAAAGGACACTTTGTTGGAAGAAGCATCAGGATCTTGGAATCGTTTTGGTCGGCAGAGGCCTCTACGAGTCATCTGCTGCAGCACATGGTCAGGGAGCAGTCACATCTATCAGTGAAAAGTAGTGCAAAAATAGGGTCAGCTTTCACAAGTGTGCTGAGTTGTGTTAACAGCCCTGTGCTACACGAGATGCTGAGGCTGTAGCTGGTTTTTGGTGATACCAGCAGCACACTTGTGAAGTGAATCTACGCATCATGGTGCCGTGGGTCACATCCCGGAGGATTGGTGTGTATGAGCTCAGTGTTCTCCAGCAGGGCCCAGGCATCCCTTCCCTCCAGCAGGGCCCACTGCTGGTTCTGCTTCTCTCAGCTGGGGCAGCGAAATCTAAGAAAGATCTAAAGCTCTCAGAGGGTGTCCCAAGGAGGGAGGTGGAGATGGTGAAGGGCCTGCAGGGGAAGCCACATGAGGAGCGGCTGAGGGCACTTGGGCTGTTCAGCTGGAGAAGGGGAGACCGAGGTCAGAGCTCAGAGCAGCTCTGCAGCTTCCTCACGAGGGGAAGAAGAAGGGCAGGCACTGATCTCTGCTCTGGGACCAGGGACAGCACCCAGGGAACAGCTGGAGCTGTGCCAGGGCAGGCTCAGGCTGGAGATCAGGGCAAGGTTCTTCCCCCAGAGGTGCTGGGCACTGCCCAGGCTCCCCAGGGAATGGTCCCGGCCCCAAGGCTGCCAGAGCTCCAGGGGCGTTTGGACAGCGCTGCCAGGGATGCACAGGGTGGGGTTGGTTGTTGGGGTGTCTGGGCAGGGCCAGGAGCTGGACTTCAGTGATCCTTCTAACCCAGGATATTCCATGATTCTGTGAACTGGGGAACTTAAAGTGCAGCTGGGATTGTTCACCAGGGAGGCAGGAGCTACACAGTTTGTGACATATGAGGAGGGAGCTCCTTCTTCAGGTGTTCTCCTCCCACTGTCCTGGGGGCTTTCACCTTCTGATTTTAGTAACGGGAAGTCCTGTGGGTTTAACAAAAGTAGGTGTCATATTTTGCAAAGGGTATTATATTCTTCCATCATCTGTTCTAGTGGTCAATGTCTCAATTTATGTCTTCAGAGCTGCAGACAGGTGATCAGTTTTTTCAGATCTGCAGGCAGGTTCTTAAGATAAAAGCATCCTTTGCTGAAAGTAAGAAAATGTGACTAAATACACACACCAAAAAAAAATTCAAATAATTTTAATAAAAGAAGTATTTTCATTATGCAAAGGGGAAAATACTTGTATGTGAATGTGTATGGACTTACTAGTCCAGGGCAAAGGAAGTTGCAAGCATGCAGAGGTTTAAGCCAAACCTGTGGGTTATAAAACTGATCCTGCAGAAATAAATTGCTTGAAAACATAATTTTCTGCAAGGCTGTTTGCTTCAAAAGGATAGTCACGTGGAAGAGCACAATGAGTCTGGAGCTGTAGAAACAGTGCAGAGAGGACTCACAGTGATGTTTACAAGCATCTCACCACTGGTGGTAAGACCACAGGTGACTATGGGTTATAAAATCACAAGAGGCTGTTTACTGCTGACTCTTAAAAAGAAAAAAAAAATATGTGTAAACCAGCTGTTTCTATGTCTCTTTTCTGTGTGTAGGAAAGTTAATGTTTTGTCTTGGGAAGGCTAATAGCCTGAAATAGAAGTCTCATCAAATCTTTGCTTCTCTGCTTGCATCATCCCATCTGAAACAGTTGTTCAGGATTGCCTTTATTTTAATTATGTGTAAAAATCCATGTCTGCCAAACACTGTCCCCAACTACCCAAAAGGAGGTTGGGATCGGTCTCTTGTCCCAAGTAACAAGCAACAGGATGAGAGGAAACAGCCCCAAGTTGTGCAAGGGAAGGTTTACATTGGATAGTAGGAAAAAATTCCTCCTTGAAGCGTTGTCAAGCACTGGAATGGTCTGTCAGGGTCTGTCAGGGTCACCATCCCTGCAGGCATTTCAAACACGTGTGGCTGTGGCACTTGGGGACGTGGTTTAGTGGTGGATTTGGTGCTGCTGAGGTGACACTTGGGCTCCATGATCTGGAGGGTCTTTTCCAACCTTAACGATTACTCATTCTAAGAGCTTGAGCAGGTAAATCCTCACAAAACACCGTGAGCCAAATCCAGGTGGGAAATTAGTAATGCCTCGTTAGAGAGAGTTGTGGCAAAAAAGCAAACCAGAAACCCAGGATGTGTTTCCTTCGTAGCTTCCAGAGATGCAGCAGAATGTGCTTGTCTGCACTGCAGGCTGCAGCCTTGAGGATGCTTCCTCAGTGAGCCCTGGGCCCCACTGGGGACACCTTCCATAGCTGGCAGCTCCCTGCACATCTCCCAAGCTGCGTGGCCCTGGCTGAGCCCAGGGGTAGGGCATGTGGCAGGAGTGGCTGCCTGCCTCTGACAGAACCTTCTGGGGAACAGGCCAGGGCTCTGGGGCTCCCAGCTGCTGCAGAAATGCACTGGTGCTGCTCTCACAGTCTCAGTGCACGCTCGCTCCTGAAGTACCCATGCAAATAGGACTTCTCATTCTAGAATTTCATGTTCCATGTCATCCCACTGGTACTACTGCAGTGATATGTACATACACAGAAATAGATTTTTTTTTCCCATCATGCCGGGTTCAGTTGGTCTTACAGAATTTGCATTGAACAGAAGGAATTACAAACCCTTTCTGCCCTAAATGAAATAAAACCCAGCAGGACAAGCTAAGCTCCAGGAGTTAGATGCTGTTGCTGTCCTGGAGAAAATCATTAGCATTAATGCACATTGGTTTTATTCATACACCACAACTGATACTGAGAAAATTCTCTGAGAATTTATTCCCAGGAAGCTTAAATGTCATGTTTTGTCCTGCTGAAATACTGCCTTGCCCCAGTTTTGAAGCTGGGAGCTCCCTCCTCCAGGTTTGCATCATCAGTGGACACCCAAATGTTAAGGGGATTTCAGAAGTGAGTCAGGCACACTGACTGAAAATGTTTCAGAGACCCAGGAACCACAGAAAGTGGAAGATGATGATGAAAGTTGTTGCAAAGCTCAAGGAGTTCAGCATTTAAATAGTTCCCCAAAACTGTTTTAACAAGCTTAATAGCTTAACAGCTATTAAATACAAACTCTCTCCCCGTGGGTACATTAAGGAGGACATTTATAATGGTTTATTTTTTTTTAACTGACTCACTAGAAACTGAGCTACTGTACCTCATCCACATTTTCTTTAATATTTTTTAGAGCAGCTGCAGCTCACTGCAGAAACTTTTGGCACTAGATCAGAAAATCAGATCAGCCTCTTGGCAGTATTTTTGCCTGTTGTGTTTCTCATCCACAATCAGTGCCATGTCACCTGGCACTTGGGTAATTCCTACAAACAAAACATGCTGCCAAATCATTAGCACAGATGTCAGACACCATTTATTATTCTTCTTTCTTATTCCAAGGTGTGACTGGGCTCCTCACTGACCCTTTAATACACCACAGTAACTGGTGTTTATAGCACAGTTCGCCTCAAGCCTTGGCAGAGCAGGATCCCAGTTTATGTAAGGCGCTGATTTTGAGTAGGCCACACTTGATATTTTTGCCCCATTTTAAGGTGAGCACTTTCTCTTGAGTAGCTTTCAGCTACAAAATAGGGAGCAGAATGTTTTATGTAAGCCATGGATAGCCTCTTTTTTCCAAACAACTTATACAACAGCGTGCTGAAGGGGTAAAAATAACAATCAAACCTCGGGGCAGTTAAATAATAGCCTGAGTCTGAGCAGTTGAAGTGTCTGTATTATTCCTCCTTTTCTCTCTTCTGTCACATCCAAAGCATAGCTTGTCTCACTGTGTCCCAGGACGTGTGGAGATGCTGTCCTGAGGAGGGGGTGAATTTCTCTGTGTGTTTGCTGGGACCAAGCTGGCTCCACACACCCCACACTGAGGAGAAGCTGCGAGAGGGAGCACTGGCACTCACTCCATTATTCGAGTGACTTGTGTTACTTCCCACATCAACATCCCCAGGGATGCTCAGGGTGAGCCACAGAACTTTTTCCTGCTGAAACTTAATAGCAGGACACTGAAGTGACTCAGCTTTGAAAGTACAAATACAAATTTTTCATAACTTTCTCTCCCAAAACACCAATGTTTATGGCTTCCCCTCAGACCACGTGGCTCAAAGTACAGAATCAGGTGTGGTTTTGGAGAGGACAGGTGAACAAGCCAGCTAGTTACAAGAATTAATCTTTTAAAACAAATGTATTTTAGTTCATTGTTTGTATTTTGGTCTGCTTCAAGGTCACTGGATTACTTTTAAGGGCACCACAAGCAATTTGCTGACTTTCCTATAAATTCTGTGTCTCAGTATTAGTAAAATCTGCTGTCACTTTAAAGCAAAAGTTCTTTCCCAAATCAGAGAGTCTTTTGCTTCAAAAACTGTATAAATAGCATAATCATGCTGTCGTCAGCCAATAGGAAAAATAAGCTCTTTAAAATGATTTCTGTTCAATAATTAGCACGGAAGCCCCTCAAAGAAGCAAAAAAACAGCACAAAAAATAATCAGGCAGGGAGTATGGATAATGTTAAGCAGTAGGTCCCATTGGATTGTGGCAGTGATGCAGTCTGGCCTTAGACATCTGTGAATCATGGGCAAATTCCTTGCATGGTGAAACAAGTTTAACTTGAGCATCCAAACCCTACTTGCACTCCCTCTCTAATCTCAGTATTGGAGTGGGATGATAATTTAGGGTGTGATTTTCTAACAGAATTAAAGAAAGTCGAAAGGATTAACGTTTTCCAAAGTGCCTGCTTTATTCTGGAGTCCAGGCTGGTGAGATTTGTGCCCACAAAATAATTTACTTGCTGGTAAATCTCTTACCTAAAAGTCTCTCAATTTGGTGGTGCCAATTCTGATTTAAAAACAAAATAATCCTCCGTTTTTAATTAGCCTCTTCATTCCTGGCAGAAAGTGGTAATTTCTGCGTGCCTAATGAGAGCCTAATGTCTAATGTCTCTGAGAAACAGTCCTGCTCTTCAAAAATCTTCACAAGAATAAATGAAGCTGCTTAGGGAGGCCTGTTGGAATGAAAAGCAACTGGAATGGGCCCCTGGTTCACTGCCTGTGAACTCCACAAATCCAGAAGTCATGCTGACCTGTCTGCTTCCTAGAATATGCAAAATCCACACTGGAGCCCAATTATGTACTATTCTCTGCAAATGCAGAAAAACAACATTTAAATAAATTGTACATCTCACAAATTAGAGATGTTCACAAAGTTTCCTTGAGGCATTAGTTGGATTTTGCTTATTCAAAATCAGGTAATACTGTCCTCTTTAACAGCAGAAGTACCACGCAAGTTTCTCACTGCTGTATTTGAAGCCAGAAGGCCTCCTCTTCACAAGCTGCTTTTCAACCAACCAAGTTGTGTGCATAGGGAAATCTTTTTGTCTCATTTGTACAGAACACCCAAGCATGTCATCAGCAACCAGCTTGCTTGAAAGACCATTCTTGTTCCTGGTTTCTTTGGGCTGGAGATAGGGATCTTCTGCTGACGTCAGTGGGAGTTGGATGAGACCTCAAAGAGAGCCTGCTGGATGGAAAATCTGGACGTGTGTGTCTAGATTGTGACCAGTGATTTCACCTTGTCGTGATCAAAAGGCACTGAAGTTCTTATCTGATCATTCACCATTATTAAATGGATATATTGTAGTCAGAAGAAGAAGGAAATCAAGTGTCCAAGACTAGAAGAGCAGTTTTTCAGTAAGTCCTGACACTGGAGAGATACGTGCATTATAGAATCACAGAGTGGTTGGGGTCAGAAGGGTCCTTAATGTTCATCTCATTCCACCCCAGCCGTGGGCAGGGACACCTCCCACTGCCCCAGGGTGCTCAGAGCCCCATCCAGCCTGGCCTTGGGCACTGCCAGGGATCCAGGGGCAGCCACAGCTTCTCTGGGCACCCTGTGCCAGGGCCTCCCCACCCTCCCAGGGAACAATTCCTTCCCAATATCCCATCCAACCCTGCCCTCTGGCACTGGGAGGCCATTCCCCCTTGTCCTGTCGCCCCAGCCCTTGCCAAGAGTCTCTCTCCCCCTTTCCTGTGGGCTCCCTTCAGGCCCTGCAAGGCCACAGTGAGCTCACCCCAAAGCTTCTCCTCTGCAGGCTGAGCAATGCCAGCTGTCCCAGCCTTTCCTCCCAGCAGAGCTGCTCCATCCCTGGCATCCCCTTGGTGTCCCTGCTCTGGCCTGGCTGCAGCAGCTCCAGGCCCTTCCTGTGCTGGGCCCAGGGCTGGGGCAGCTCTGCAGGTGGGCTCTCAGCAGAGGGGCAGAGGGGCACAATCCCCCCTGCCCTGCTGCCCACGCCGGGCTCAGCCCAGCACAGGGGTTTGGGGTCCCAGCTCTCACCCCCAGCACCCCCAGGGCTTCTCCCAGGGCGGCTCTCAGCATCTAAAGAAGCAGTGAATCAGTGCTCCCATTCCAGCCTGTTTTGTGGATGGCCACACGTGCTCAGACGTGGCCAGTGGGAACGTTTGGCATCTGCCTCCTGTTACAGCTCCATCACCTCCATGCCCCAGCCTGTACATCCACGCTGCGGGCAGATGCTGCACCCATCTCCGGAGGGAAGATGGAAGGAAGGAAGGTGTTACCTCGATGTGTCTGTAACCCTTGCTCTCTGTAGCTGCAGTCTCTCTCGCAAGATGTGGAGCAGGGGCTGTGCTTACACTTTTACACAAGAGCTCCAAGGTCACAGCACTCAATCTGCTGATGAGCTGCCCTCTTACAATTCAATTTCGAGGGCAGGAAACGTAGAGGCAAAGGCAAAGATTCTGTCTTTTGAGCAGGGAGGATGGGCAGAGGCACCTGGAGGGGAAGGAGCCGCCACCCATGGAAGTGAACTGCCTGGGGACAGCGTGGAGAGAGAGCACGGATTCCCGGAGGAGGAGAAGCCGCAGCAGATGGTGGCTCACTAGAAACAGATTAAAGCAGCTGGTGCGAAGCGAGATGTGGCTCCGAGGGTCGGTGCAGCCCCAAAACAAGCTGTTCCTAGCAGAGCTCGGGCTTCACGGGACGTGACAAAGGCGGGTTCGTTCCCCCCTCAGCAGGAAGGCTCTGACCGCGCTGTCCCATCAGCCGAGGGCGGTGCTGGCACCAGCGGGAGGCGGCGAGACGAGCTCGCTCTGCACGGGCAGCGTTCCTCCCCTCTCACAGCCGCTGCACAAGGGCTCCTGCGGGATGAGGTGGACAGAGCCTGCTGCCATTAGCACTGACAGCGTCACTTCACTGTGTCATGCGTACGGCAACTCACCCTCCAACTGTGCCAGCATCAAAGCCCCTGCAACCTATCCGACAGTGATGCTTTTTTGGAGCAGGCATTCCGTGTGCAGAGCCTGGCTCACAGGGCACTGGCACCCCCCTTTCCAACCTGCTTTCAGCAGGGAAATTCAGCTGTGGCACAGGCATTGTGGCACCTCTGTGATGGTTAAGATTTACATGTGTGATGAATCCCATCACCTTAGAGAAACAGAATCACTGAACCATGAAGGTTGGAAAAGACCTCCCAGATCGTTGAGTCCAACCCGTGACCCATCCCTGCCTTGGCCCCCGGCCCAGAGCACTGAGACCTCCAAGGACAGGGACTCCACCGCTTCCCTGGGCAGCCCTTCCCGTGCCTGGCCACCCTTTCCATTTACCCAGACATTAGCACTTCCTGAACTGCACATGTATCCGTGTCTAGTCCGGAGCTGGGAGCCACTGCTGTCCCCACTCCCAATACAGACAGACTGCTATGGATACTCCTCCCTTCCCTTTCCATAGGAAGATTGTCAGAAAGGGCCTTTTATGCCCAAAGCGGGATTGTTTTGCTTGGGTACCAGGCACACCTTGAACAAGAACAAAGAAATGAAAAAATGCAGCTATTTGCAGTATGTCTTATAAACCCTAAACTAAGATGTGATTTTAAAAGCCATTTACTCATGCTGAAGGCATAGCCTTTCTATTTGTCCTTAAAGTGCTATTTTTGAGGAATACTGAATGTGCAAGGCAAGGAGGTAAAGAACTAAGCCTGTATTTCCCTTACGGTATGTAGCTCTGCCACATAATCGTGTAGAGTTAAGGGAAGAAAAGGGTGATCCCATTAAACAGAATTTGCAAAATTCTGTTCTATTTTTACCTTTACTGAGAGCAGCAATGCTGGAGTGGAGGGAGGGAGCCCTCCTGTTCTTCTCAGGAGGGCTCCAGCCAAGGCCAGGCTGCGGCTGCTCGCTGCTCTTGGCTTTCAGCTGCTCATCTCTGATCGTTTTTTTACACAACTGTTTCACTGCCACTGCTCTGAACTTGGCAGGGAACGGAACAATGGGACAAAAAGATTTCTATAGTGAATCAAAGAACACAACTGCTCCTGGAAGCCTCTTGGATAAATTGGTGCCTGTGGGGAAGGTAAGAGTCTGGAGAAGATCAGCAACGATTTGAGAAGCAGCTGCACGTGACTGCAGTTGGTACAAGTCAAGCAATTTTTGCTTTCTCTACTTTCTGATTGAGTGCAGTGACACTGGAGTTTTCATTGTTCATGGAATTCAAGATGAGAATCCACAAAACAGGATCTCAATTCCTCAGATGTCTCCCATTCTGGAAGAGAAATCCAGCACACCGCCGTGAAAAAAACCAAAACCGCAACTTTACAAAAAGAAATGCTACTTTTATTTTCAAATGCCGTAAAAAGCCTCATATAAATTTTTATAATGCTTCTATGTAACTTTCCCAACCACAACTAATGAAACAGTCTAGGAAAAATATAGCAGTTGCCATTTGGACTCCAAGAACGAGCTGCTGAGAGATCCCAACATTAAAAGGACAAGGTACAGCATGTCACACTGCCTGGCATTGCTCGTGCTGCTGGACAAGTGAGAGCATTCCCTAAGCACTCCCGGGCTCTGCAGCATTCCCAGCTCGCTGGGGCAGAGGAGCAGTGTGCCCTGTGGGGCAGGAGCCCACCTGAGCTCCCCCCAGCTGCCACTGCCCCCAGCTGTATCCAACAGCTCAGGGGCCTCACAATTGACCTAGAAAAATAACACTTCTGTAACTCCCCAGCAAGGCAAATTCAACAGTGCAAATGCAGTATCAACGGGATTCGATGTCTCAATGCTGGCAATTTCTTTTTCAAGCTCCTTTTGCACATGAAACAACCTGTGCTGCTGTCCTGGGCCTAAGGCCGCTCGCTCACGCTGCCTGGAGATGGAACGAAGTGCAAAAGCTCAGCTGCAGTTCCCCATCCAAGCTTCCTCCCCAGTTCCAGGGTTTCAGATCCACAGTTTGGATTCAGGCTCTCCACTTCCCTCGATGCACTCAAGTTTTCCCTGCTGGAATAGGTTAACTTCCCAGCAAAACCTCTGATAACAGTTTGCATACACAATTTCACGTTTTAACAAAAGTTTAACAAAACATACTTCCAGAAAATAAATTTTCACATGGTTGCAATCATCAAGCCATTTCAGGATCTTTGGTACTCCAAGAATAAGAAAAATAAATGGCACAGTGACAAACATCGCCAAAGGAAAACACACAACCATCCAAAGGAATCAGACAGAAATAACAAAACAAAAGATATGTTGCACTTCCATTTTTTTTGAAAGCCAGTGTAGATTAACCTGCTGTTCTCTTTAATCCATTACAGTGTCACAGTTTCACCTTTAAAAAAACCCCTATCATCCTAAAAGCAGTAGTTAATATTGTTTAACTTGACTTACTGATTAAAATAATGCTATGTTTACAAAAAAATTGAAAAATAAATCAACTACCACAATACAGGAGTTTATGCTAGATAGGCTGCAGGCTGTTTCCCTATGGATATAACTCCTATGTGAGCACTGATATGATTAATCATCTGCAGTTGTAAATGAGTATTATCTTTAGTGTTGCAAATAGAAGGGTTGAGCTTTCTCCCGAGTTTGTAAACCAGTGAGTATGTACAGACAGAGTTGTTTA
Organism: Climacteris rufus; assembly: GCA_013398175.1. Classification (NCBI taxonomy): domain Eukaryota; kingdom Metazoa; phylum Chordata; class Aves; order Passeriformes; family Climacteridae; genus Climacteris; species Climacteris rufus. Next base: position 209,932 of record VZRZ01004463.1, read on the forward strand.
ACAGACAGCTTTAAATTAAGTGTGTATTTATCTGCCCTCCCCCACGCCCCACAGGAACACAAAAATCGCCAGTATCACTGAGCATTTGCAGTTTCCATGAAACTGACCTTACCAAGTTCGAGCAAAGGCTTCTTTGTAGGTCACCTCAGTGGGGTTCCTGTGCTCTCCTGAAAGGTGGTGTTTGCAGGAATTCCAGTTCCAGGGCACACACTGCCCCAGGAATGAGACTGGAAACCAGTAAAAATCGTTTTGAATAGCAGTGTCCTTTGAGGCCAAGTCTGCCCCTCGGGTATTTTCTGCCCAAGCTCCTCTCCCTCAGTCTTGCACTGAAGACCTTAGAAAAGGCATTTCCTTTCCTGAGAAGCCTCAGGAGCTGTTGGGGCACTGGCAGAATGATGCATGGAAGGTGAATTTAGGTGAGTTACTGGTTTTGGGTGGCCACAGATGAGCTTCACCACAACACTGGAGAATTTTTAAGGACCCTGCCCCCACAGCAGTAGAGGGGCATTAATTAGTGCAAGGTCTGGAAAGAAAATCTGGGAGATCAGTGAGCTGTTCTCACCTAAATCCAGCATTCAGGCAGAAGCTCAGCTTAGCTTTGTTCTGATATAACCCTGGATGGGCCCTGGGGCACTGGCTGCTTCTCTCTGATGAGCTGAAAGAGTTTTCTGTAAGTAGCAGGTATTGGATGATCCAAGGGAGACAAAACACTGGAGGAGAGGCATCACTGAAGCCCTCAAGGAACCCAGCAGCTGGATCAGGGACCCTGGCTGGCTCAGGGAAGACTACCTGCACATCACTAAGGCACTGATGCACAGAAATCTTGCTGGTAAACGCTTTCCTATGCAGATGATGAACATCCTGGTGTTTTTCAGAGCATACAAATAATGCAGAACAAACAGCAATAAGTATTTCTCTCATGGCTTTGTAATAGTCATTTCTATATTGCTGCAAAAGCCAGCCTAGTGCAGTCTCTCCTACTGCATGCCAAGACATCCTGTGCTCACTTCGAGGGGGCTGCAGAGGTTTTAGGGTGCCTTTCACTGCTTTCAGGGTTCAGAGGAGAGGACAGCAACAGCGACTTGCTTGCTCAGTCACTGGAGAATTGGTCATTGCTGTACATCTCTTTTAACCAGAAAATGACAGCAGAGATCTGTACTGTACTGTGACAGATTCAAAGCCCTGAGGCAGAGAAAGTCACCAGCCACCACAAAATTGTTCAAGGAGGGCAGCTGAGTCCTGAACTGCTCTTGGGCTGATGAGCAAGACCAGACCCTGCACGTGGAGGTATTTCTGCTGCTGTTTCCTCTGCCCAGGGGAAGGAGAGAGGAACCTGTCTCAGCTGTCAGTTTGTCCCCATCCTGCAGAGTGGCCACAAGAGCACTGAGATGGTCCCTGGAACTGGGCTGCAGGCTCAGCTGATCCTTTGTAACCCCATGGCCCTGCTAGGGCCACCTACTAGAAGGAGAAGGATCCCACTGGAGAGTCTGAGTGCAGTGGGACACTCCATTTCCTCCACATGAGCAGGGGCTGCTGGGGGTATTCTGGAAAAGAAAAGGATAAAGCAGGATCCCTTCTGCCTGGAAATTCTTAGGGAGGAAAAGAAAGAAAAAGCACCAATCTGATCAGATTTCTAGAACACAGAGAGAAAAGAGTATTTGAATTATGAGTAGCCTCAAAGATGATCTGCTTTAGAGCAGAGGCAGGAATGCAGTCTGGAAACTCCATCCCCTCAGAACTTTGTCTAAGAACCTTTCCCTTCTGCTAAAAATATTGATAATTTTTATTCAGATTCCTTTTTTTCTTCTGAACTTGCCAGCAGGCATCATCACCTTAAACAGCAATACCTCTCAACCATCATTGAAAGCAGAAATACCACTGAACAGATTGCAGGGATTGCCTCACTGCCACACTCCGTGGGAAAAGGGAGACAAGGGATGATGAAGTCCTGCAGTGGGGGCAAGAGAGGGCACACAGGGCACACACAGGCCCAGAGGACACTGCTATTTAAAACAATTCCATGTGTTACACTCATGGGGTACCTGCAGACCACAAATGGGACAGCCTTGAGCAACTGCTCAGAGAGCTTTGCAAATGTGGGCAATTCTTTCATACTGCATATCTAAACCCCACCAGGTGAGCAGTACAACAACAATGCTGCATAAAATGATATGTTTCCCTCCTGGGTGGATTAGATGCTTTACAGTACAAACAAAGCCATAGTACAGAGAGGCATCGTTGACCGTTCTACACACGTAGGCAGTGCAGGAAAAGGGATGCACGTTCCTTTTATTCCAGTACCTTTGTATAATAAAGTTAACAAAAATAGTCAAATATTAAAAAAAAAAAAAAAGAAAAAAAGAAAAACAAAAAAGCCAGCTGGCACTGCCAACTAATTCCTGTAGTAGTCTTAGAAATCCTAATCCTGTAGAATTTCCTTGTGAAATCGATGCGCACCAGAGTCAATGTATTGATAACTAACGCCAAGCGGGCCTGGTGATGCAGCTACCTGAGGTTTGTGGTTTCCATCTCCTTTGTGGGCTTGTGCTCTGCTTCACAACTTCCCAGCTTTCATGTAGGAAGGGATGGAGCCACGCTGGGTGAGCCCCTCAAACCTCTTGTAGGTGTAATTGAGGAAAACCCAGTCTTTGGATTTGTAGTCAGGTTCCGTTGTGTTTGGCACTGCAATTCAGAAACAAAAGCAAGCACACATTAAACCAGTCAAACCCAGTGCTGCTTCTGAGAGGGCTTTGCACAGAGCCAAGCAGCCCTGAACTCTTATTTCCTTAGTCAGCAGAAACTCCTGGAAGAAATCCTGTTTCTAATGAGGTCAGTTGCCTCTTGTCAATGGTCTGAGTTATAATTTCAGAGTATAACTCTGAAGCAGAAAAAGCATGGAGCTTGAGGGGGAGGGGGGTTGTTTTTTTTATCATGTCTGCACACTGCACCAGGCTTCCATACCTTGACAGGAACCTGTAACACACATCCAGGATACAGGATTACAACTGCATGCACCCATATCCTGTTATCCCCATCACAAACACAAGACACATCCAAGTTCTCCCCAGAGAACTGCACACACCACACAAATATGAGCCTCCAAGGACCTTCTCCTTAAAGCTTCAGCAAGGCTTGTACAACCTCATTTTATGAGCTGCCCACATGGCTGGCAGGCTGCACACTGACTTCTTTGTGCTTCTGTAACAATTTTCAACTCGAGGTGCCAAGCACACCGATATCAGAATTTGTATTTAGGTATCTCCATTCACAGCACCCTTTTCAGTGGGTCTGAAATGCCCAGCCAATACAAATGTTCTTGGCTTTATCCAAATCAGGACTTACACGACTGAGGCACTGGAGATGGGTTGCTTTGCATTAAAAGGACAAACTTCCTTGCCACTAAATAAAAGCCATTTCAGAAAAAACACAGAAAACAAGAGCATTTGGATAATTCTCCTGATTGTTAGCACAACTACACTTATCAGTCAACAATCAGTCACTGTTAAACATCTCCCAATTTTCAAGCCTTAAGTAACTGAAAACAGTGGGACCCCGGAGTATTTGGCATGTCAGAGAATCAAACCTTTTCCACATAAAAATTTCCTAAAACTTGTCAATAGAAATCAACAATTAAAAAAAAGAAAACTGAAGTGATTTACAGAGCCACTCAGGTTCATAAATCACTATGTTAAATATTCTACTGTCTGAAAATTCTTACCCACAAATATCTGAACAATTATGTTTGGCACAAACCTCAAAAGTCATTAAAGATGAAAAGCAAATCAGTGCATAATGTTTTACCAGAACCTGGCTAGACAGACTGCCTGGCAGAAAACTTGACTGCTTTCTGTGCTCACTATCTGTGCAAACCATTTTTAATGATGGGTTTAACTCTTAAATTAAATCTCTGAGCTTTGCAGCTATGAGAGATCACAGGTTTACACTCATATTTCAAAGAAAGTCTCTAGATGGAGCCTCTATATTAACTGGATAAGAAAAATGACTATAAAGCACAACAAAAGCATCTGTGGGGCATTCTGGCATGTCCCAGATGGAAATGTGGAGTTTGCAGTGGCAGCCTCACCTGGCTGTAAAATGTCTGATTCAGGAAATTCATCAAAGTTGGAAGTATCATCAATGCTTTTGATTTCTATAGGGATTGCAGCTGGTCTTTCCCTGCAAACAGAAAGAAATGCCAGAAGGATGAGTACTAGGAAATGAGATGTTAAGTTCCAGTTTTAACTTAGCTTTTTACAGTGACAACATCCTCTTAATGCAGAGCACAAAGGTCCCACGGGGTCCCTCAAGGATGAATCTGATTTGCCTGTTTGCTGACATCATGGGGAGATTTTTTGGTTCCCTATCCCTGTCTTCTTGGCAGGCTTGGGGCAAACATCATTTTCCCATCAGCTGAAAGAGCATTCCACACTTATCTGGCAGCCAGCTATCACTGTGATCTTGCTTGTCACCAGCCACCACTGTGCTTCCCTCTGTTCCACAAGCCCAGCCCAGCAGGATTTCACTGGATTTCACTGCAGCCAGAGCCATGGGAAGTTCTGCTTTACAATTGCAGTGCTCCTCAGCCCAACACCTCCTGTAGCTGCTCTCTGTGACACTCAGCCTCTGCCACCCAAAGCAGGCTGGCTGGGGCACCTTACTGCTTCAGCAGCTCCACGCTTAGGGAGCCCTGGGAGAACTTTTAGGGTGGCTTCTGGAACTGCCCAAGGAATCTGTCCCACAACAGCACTCACACTGGGACACAGCACCGTGGCAAAGTCAGTAAGGTACACCTGGAAACTCATTACAGTGACAATTAAATCCACAGCCACAGCCACAACAATTTCTTTCCACCCTGGGCAGTTTGGAGCAATCTGAGCTATCTCAAGACAATTAAACTCTGATCATTTCCCTGAATGTCAGCAAGGCCTGAAAACTTCCACTGTCACCCACCTACTGCCAGTAGCTGCCTTTCAAAATAAAAGACTTGACATCATAGCACATGAAATTCTTGCTTTCATGGCTTCTATGCTCCTTCTAAAACGTGTGTATATACAGACCTGATATGTCCCCAGTCTACTCCTTCAAAAAATGGATGACTTTTGATTTCCTCTACTCCATTGCTACCAATTCTGTTTTCTGAGTCGATACAAAACCTGAAAAAGGGGAAAAAATAAAAGGAATGTTACAATAAATTTGGACAGAAGAACAGCATCCTGTATCAAGAATTTCAAGACATTCTTTCAAATTGTTCCACTACTTGGAGTAACATTAAAAACAGCCCACTGCATCTAGGAGAGATGGGAAATAGTAGAAGCAGAACATTGTTGAATCCCAAAGCAAAAAGCTATGATGCCAATAATTTACACCTTTTCTAAACTGTTGCATCCCCATCTTCCAGGTTTGTGCAAAGTTGCTGCATGTTCTAGTCCAGTAAGACTGGTTTGGAATGAAGGCTTAAACCCCTGCTACTGAAAACTCCTCTGCATGTTCTCAGCCTCTTAAACATCCACGTTTCCAAGTCAAACTAAGAAGAATGGATACACCTGGTAAAACAGGGCTACTTCTCTGATGCCATATTTTGGCATCCCAGTGAGCCAGCCACATTCTAAACATGCCATGCCCCTATTCTCCCTCTTCCCTCTCCTTAGAGGTGCAGGTGCTACAAAAAGCCATGGCCTGTTTCTGATACAGCCCTGCTGCATAACTTCTGCTCAGACTCCAGAAAAACTCAGTCTGTGAGAAGCAGCTGGGAAAAAGTAGGAAGAAAAAGGTGAAATTGGAGACAGAGATGGGATTGTTGAGATGGGGTCTGTTACCTGCTCAAGGAGGCTGGACAGGAAAAGTATCAAATCCTCAAGAAAAATAGGGAGGTGGAAGCTCTCTGGCAGCAGCTCAGTGACCTCAGGGATTTTGTCCAGGGAGCAGCAGAGACTGACCCTTCTCCTCTGGACTGAGGCTGAGCTGGCTGGAACAGCCTCTGAAGGATCTCAGCCAGGAGATGGGGATACCAACACTGCTCCTAGGAATTCATTAAATCCCAGCTACCTTCTGCAAACACAGAACTGCTTTCTGCTTTTACACTGTCCTTGCAGTCTCTTGGGGGATGGCAAAAGGTGTCACAGTGAGACAGCAAGGGAGGTTTGCAATAATGGCACAAAACACCCACAAACAAGAAGCTTGGCCTTGCCAAGTGGTGGGATCACCTGGAGACCTCTTGGAAATGGGCAGTACTTCCCTTCCAGGCCCTTCCCCAATATTTGCAGTCTCCTGTGGACACTCTGTAACAGTTTAGACCCTGCTGATATTGTGGCACCCAGGCCTGGCCCAGGAGTGGAGGTGAGGCTGCACCAGCCCAGGGCAGAGCGAGCCTCTGGCTGTTGCCTCAGTTACCCCAAACTCCCAATCTCACACTGCCCACGTGCACAGGGCATTCTCCCAGCAACACACTGCACTGTGAAAAACTCACCCTCTCACTGCTTAGTGACATTTGCAGCAGGTAATTTAGTTACACAGCAGCTTAGGCTATAAACTGTCTCCAGTTACAGAGGAATGGTCTTTTATCTGTAGTTGAGTGTCCCTGGGGAAGAAGAAACCCTGCCTATATGTCTGCTGCAGCCTGGTGGGTTGGCTGATGCCAAGTACTAGCACTAGCCCTCAAGCCTTGTAACAGCAGTCAGCCAGAGCAGGCCACAGGATTTGTCAGGCTTTGGCTGAACTTCAGCTTACTTTAGTTGGGATTTCTCTGTATCCATAACAAATACCTTTAGCTTTGTCTGCATCTTTCTTTAAGCCAAAATCCACATTGCCTAACTTGTCCAAGCTGTAATGGACAAAGTCCCCAATGCCCAGGTGTTTGTTGTCCGCTCCGGTTTGACCTCATTTCAGTAAATTATCTATAACTAAGATGTTTTACCCCAATTTAAACCCTGTGTGGAGGCAAACTAATCAATTCAAGTAGCCACTGGATAAGCAGATTCTTGAGCAAGACGTGCTAACAAATACACTGAAATATGTACAAATTCCCCAGACACAGCCAAGACTGAGGAGGAAGAAGTCCTCAGCAGTAACTGTGCTCTCTTTCCACCAAAGAGCTTGGGATGCTGACAAGGAAAGTTGAGCAGAACACTAGAGAAACAGATACTGAAAATGCAATAAAACTGTTTTACAAGAAGTTATTAATGGGGGTTAGCAATAATTGAGCTGTTGGTATCACTCTGACAGGATTCAGGACAACTGTTTCTTGTATTTGGTATGTTTTTGTAGGTTACTGGAGCACTACTTGAACTAATAATAAATTCTATTTCTGTGAAGTACGCTCCCCTTTTTGCCCATAATGAAACTGTGTAAACCTGTAACATTAGCTCTGAAAAGGAGAAAAACAAAAAGGAAAATATATCAAAGCCAAAACCAGTGTGCCCCCCAAAACCTCCCAGGACAAGAGAGCATTTCTGCCTAACCTTGTCACCAAAACCCTCACAAAAACTTCAGTGCAAACTGAATGGATTAAAAAATGGAATTTAGGGAGCAAGTGAATAAATCCAAAACATCCAAAGATTTCTGCTGGCTGCACTAACTGCTGGTGAGTGGTTATTTTCTTGTTCTCTCTGAGAAAAGAAAAATTCTGTGTTGATCACTTCTTTATTGTCTTCATAGTTTCTCCTGATACCATGGTACAAATCAAGATCAGTCCAGCTTATTCCTTCATGTTAAACAAATGGCAAAGGGAAAAAGACTAAAAAAAAAAAATCCATCAATGAAAGCAGCCTTCCCTCCAAAATAAAGCTTCCTCCATGCTGAGCAGGAGTTTAACCTGATGGAAGATGACCCTGGCTGGGTGAGCAGCCAGACCTGGGCTTTTCTTACTGACCTTAGAATTAAATCCTTTGCTTTCTCTGAAATGGGCACCTCTGGAGGAAACACCAACGTTTCTTTCCAGTTCATCACTTTCCTGTAAGTCTCTTGTGGCGTTTCTGAGCAGAAGGGTGGATACCCTGCACAAACAAACAGAAGGTGGATAAGCTTCTCCCAGGAGAGCAAAGAGACCTGGGCCTGTGCTTTTGTCTCTGGGGCTCCCAAATCTAAGAAGTATTAGCCACAAGTGCTCTCTCCTGAACAAATGCACCCTGTTACCTCTGAACAGCTCTTGAGTTGGGGTCTGCAACGTACCTATGAGCATTTCATACATAATCACTCCCAGAGACCACCAGTCACACAGCTTGTTGTACCCAGTCTGCATGAACACTTCTGGAGCAATATAGTCCGGGGTTCCAACAGTAGAATATGCCTGGAAAAAAAGAATCATCTCTTTAAGAGAGAAATACTGTGGGTTTACACTTTGTAGTACCTTCTCCTGGGGATTCACATACAAGATCTTCTTGTCTGGGTGACAAGAACGCTTCATTTGTGAATTCACAGGAACTAAAATCCCAAGAATATCATTCTTTTATATTAATACATACAGACAACTTCAGAAATAAATGGAAAACATTCTCTTCAATGTGATAAAATCATAGAATATTCCAACTGCAGTATCAGGAGGTCATCTTAGCGAAAGTTTCAGGCAGCTGCATTACAGAAGTACCCAAGAAGTTCTGTTGATGTGGCCTTTATTTTAAAAGGGACAAGCAGTGGTAGTGACACTCATGGTACATTAGCTGTTCCACATATTACCCTGACTTTATTGCAGAATTAATTTGAGCTCTGACTGGACCCAGGCTCCATCCTTCTAACCTTGTGAATGTGCAGCCTTAATGACTCTGGATAATGACTAAATCTTGAGCTATTTGGGAATCTCTCTCTACTGACAGAAAACTTTCCATGGGGCAGAAGGGAGGGGAAAAACCAAACCTGAACAAAAAAAAACCCTCAAGATCAAAAATGTCCACCAAAAGCAGTTTTGCCACAAAGACATTTCACTTTCCTTTGTCTGACCATAAAGAAAATACTTCATTTCATTGAACAGACCTGAGACATTTAGGGTTGAACCAATGGAAAAACCAAAAACGGGGCTCCTTTTCAAACAGTATTGATGAAAGTTGTCATTTTGGCCTTTTATTCTCTCTGTTGGACTATTCTTCACCACACAGTTCTGCCACATCAGTCTTTACTGACCTTGACATGGAGTCTTTTCAGGGATCTAAATCCAAGCAGGAATAAGGCTGTGAAATACAGCCCTAGGAGGCAGCATGATGGCAATGTAATCTCATTGTGTCTCATGAGGAAAGAACAGACCACACAAAAGATTTTTGGGAATACTGCAGTACATCACTTTGGAAATAGAGCGTGCAAAATAGAAAGTTCCAAAATTTGAACACTGATGTTTCTGCAACCACTGTTAGGTGACAATCATGGACAGGGATGAAAGTCTGAAATCCCATGGCTGACAGGCACTGCCTTTGGGTCAGTTAATGCCAGAATCCCTCTATGATGTGACCACTCTTCACCAGAAACCCAGGCTGAAGCACTCCAGTGCCAACACCCTCCTAGGGCCTTCCCAATACATTCCCACTCAGCAGAATGACAACTTGTGCCCACAATTCTCTAAGAAGGAATCCTGCAGCTACACACCTTCTGGGGGCTGAGCTGCAGGCATCAGACCCAGCAGTTCACACACAGTGTCAGCACCAGGTCAGTGCTGGAGAGCAGCTCCAGACACCTTTGCCAAGTGGATGCTGACACCTGAGGGGAGTCGGTCTGGAGGCTCACAAGGGAAACAAAGGCACAGAGAAGAGCAGGGTCTTGCTGTTCCAAACTGGAATCACTAGACCACCTTGTTTTGAGTTATTTGTGAAGACCAGTAGCATTAGTGCTGAGTTTTAATTTAACATTTGCTGTAAAGAGTTTAAAACCCAAACAAACACACATTATTTGATTAACTCACCAGCTGCCGCCTGTTCTTCTTCCACGTTTCTGCTTTCCTCTTTGAGTTCATATTCTGAAATGCTAAGTTAGAAAAGAGTTATTTACTAACAAATGCATTTGTGAGAATGAAGAGACAAAAGATCGCTCCGGTTCTGTTTTTAAATAACTCTTTTGTATCTTTAGGATCCTTTATTGTAGAAATCAACACTCGATTATAACTGACAGTGGGAACATGAGGATAAACCCTGCCCAATCCACAGCTGAAGCTTGGCTAAGTAGGACACCTCATCAGCAACTCTAAGCTAGAACTTGCTGAAAGTTTTACATCAGCTTCTGAAAAGTTTCATGAGGCTGTCATGACTTCAGTTTGTTGGCACATGAAACCCATGTCCCTCCTGCAAGAACACTTCTGTAACTTCAGCAGCATGATGAAGGATACATTAAAGTATAGATACATTACATTATGTGTATTCCTATCTGGGTATGAACGTGCAAAAATACATGACCACTGTGGACATCACAATTCCTTGCCTGTGAAATGCTTCCATGTCCCAGGGAACAAGCATTTCCAGTTTTCCAATGAAATGCAATCAGCCTGCCCCATCTTGCTTATCCCAGCAGAAACACATGCACAATGTACAGCTGCAGCTCACAACCATTTACATGTTTAACTAGGACAGCTCATACTCACAAAAGTCACTTGGTGGGTTGTGGGTGAGGTTCCTGTAGAACTCTGTTCTGTGAGCTTTCTTTAAACCTGTGCAGAGCCCAAAATCAGACAGCTTTACATGACCCTAAAAAAATAACCATAGAACATGAAACCATTATTTAGATAATGGGGGGAAAAAAAAGCCATTTTTAATCACCACACGCCCTGTCAGACCATGAGGGACTTGCACAGGACAAGCAGGGAAACAATGACTGCACCTTGGTGGACTGGAAAAGTGTGTTTTCTCTCAAACAGGCTATTGCCTCCCAGGAATGGTTATGGCTACAGTTTCACAACAGCTGAGGGCAGCCACTTTGCCTGGTTTTGTTTTGAAATGGATACCACTGCAACTGAAAAAGCCTCCAGGACAAAATTCCTGTTTTGTTTTGATGGTAACCTTGGCTTTAATCAGGTTTCCAGACATCAGTGCTAGATAGAAGCAATCAAACCTGACAGACCTGTGTGTGCTATGATAAGGCTTGGCCTCCATGCTCTGAAAGATCCTTTCCAACCTAGACAGTGCCATGGTGCTGTGATGCCCACTGGGCCCATCTCATGGCCTGCTGTGGTCAGTCTAACTGAGGGTGTTTCCACTGGTGAAACAAGTGAGCCAACTGTAGGAACAGAACTGCTTATTTAGCATTGTCTTCATTTTCCAAAATTACTTCAAGATGCATGAAAGCAAGTGCATCCCTTTCTAGTGTGTATGAACATGAGCATCTGGTCACCCTAGGTGGGTCTTCTCCCTTAAAAGCCTTGCCTTAAAAGGGTTAAAAGGCTTCTCAATAAGGTTTTGCTTTGTTTGAGCACACTGGTGTTCTCCAAGGAAAACACAGTGGCCGTGGCCTGCCTTCACTCCAGCTGCTTTCCATCACTGGTTGGCAGCCCTGGCTCCCAGAATCAGCAGCAGGAGCTGCAGAGTGGGGTGCTGCAGGTGCCAGCAGTCTGTGTGCCCAGTACATGCCTTGGCATCCAGCAGGAGGTTGTCTGGTTTGATGTCTCTGTGGATAAATCCCAGCTGGTGAATGGCATCGATGGCCAGCACCGTTTCAGAAATGTAGAACTGTGTCTCCTCCTCTGATAAAGTGTCTTTCTTCATCAGTAAGGTCATCATGTCACCTAAGCAAGGAGAAGCAAATACACCTTAGAAACCAGAACATTTTAATCATGAGGCCATAAGAAACCCCAGCAGAATCCAAATTTAACCTTGTAACTGGCCTTATAGTTACTAATTATAAAACTCCTACTGCAAGGACCTACAAACCCAACTTCTTCAGTAAACTGGATGTATAACTGTTGAAAATCATAAATAGGAATTTTAATTGAATAGCCCAGGAAAATACAATTAATTTTTACACACATTTAAATTTATTGCACAAACTGTTTGAACTAGGGCTTTTGGTTTGGTTTTACTGTTAACAGCTTCAGCAGTAAAGAGCAGAAATTTCTATTAGAATAATCATGTAATTCAAATCTATTTAACACCCCTTCATAACCTTTCACCTGCCCCTAAAAACCAGAAATAATCATGGCTGGAACTTAATTTAAAAGAGCATTAACATTTTTATTGTCATAAATTGTCCAGCATGCTTGTTTCTAACATTTTATGAAGCTGCCAACAAAAGTTAAGGAAGAAGTACCTGTATCACCTAATGCCACAGCACCCAGCTTACCTCCAGGTAAGAACTCCATGATCAGGTAAAGATTCCTTTTATCCTGGAAGCTGTAAAACATTTTCACCACCCAAGCTCCATCTGCTTCAACCAAAATATCTCTTTCTGCTCTGATATGGGCCACCTGCAATTTGTTCTCAATTACTATTATGAAAGGACAATTTCAATATTTAACAAGGAACATCATATTACACTGCTAGCCCTACAAGACATTTTCATGACCTTTAGCAAAGAAACTGCTTTTCTAGCTCTTTCCATGCTCATATTTTCCATTCTTTTTTACCAGGTCCCAGTGTAGAAACACAAAGCACAGCTTGTTAAGCTGGTTCTGTTTGTTAGAAAGAACTCACAAAGCTGGTGGGAGAAATACAATTCCCTTTTTTTTTTCTTATTCCCTAAAATGAAACATGAACATTCACATAAATCACAGAGCTTTCTATGGAAGTTCCCATCTGCAAGCTCAGATAAAAAATGAACGTGCAAGTACAGACAGAAGAACAGATCTGGCCACCACTGCTGCTGGTGTTGGTCCTGGGCAAGGGAGCTTGGGAACATCTGACCTCGCTCAGGCTATTCCAGGCCCAGCTGAGGCTTTGAAAAATGCACAGAAAGCTGCTGCCCCACAGTCAGCTGGGAACTAAGAATAATGGAGATTGGAGGAGGGGTGTGTGCTTCACTACAAGGTACCTTCATCCTGGGGGAAAAATTAAAGGCATATGCATGGAAAAGCATTTCTTGGCAGCTGTAAGAAAAGCAGCAAGCATTCTTCTGCATCTCTTGCCCAGTTCTACTGGTGAGGAGCATCTTTACTTGTATCTTGTCACAGGGTTTCATGGGGCAAAGGGTCTCCCCTCTGCAGCAGGCACTCCAGCTTGGATTTATCTGGCTTTCTCTGTTTTCATTAGAAGCTATTTCTTCCCACCCTCCACTCCTCAATGCAGCCATCAAATACAATAGGAAAACTTTGCTTAAAAATAGCCAGGGTGTCTCCCAGTGCTACCAGGCTTGGGAAAAAAAGTACACTTTATGTGTGTCCTCTGTTGCTGTCCATTGAACAAGCCTGGCAGTGAAAATTCCAGCAGATAAACACTCTCCAGGGAAGGTTACTGTCCCAAACTAAACGTAGAGTGTGAGCTCACACTCCTTCCCACATCAGGTTAGGAAATGGGAGCAGGACCACACACATCCTGGCTGCTCTGCACAACATGCTGCTCCTCTGGTTCCCTAAATTCAGGGCATGTGCTGAAGGAAACAAAAAAATCTGTGCCAGGAAAAAGAAAAGTAGCAGCACTGCAGGGGAAGTGATGGGCCAGGTTTGGACTAGTAAGGAAAAAAAGTCCTCTTTCATTATCTACCCTTTCACTTGAGACACCCACCCTTGATTTCTTTGCTTTGTGGTGCTAAAGTACTTGCTGTGTCCTCACAGTGAATTGTTAGCTAGAAAGTAAACCCAAAACACAGCTAACAACATCAAAGCAAAATACCCAACAAGATAAGAGCCAACTATAAAGCAAAACCAAGGAAAATGAAGCTGATGAACAATGTGATTTCTGCTGGCTTTCTTTAAAAGAAAACAGCAAATATCTCAGTTTGCACTTTGGCACAAGATTATTTTTCAAGAAGCACTTTCCTTGAAATGCAGTTTACAGATTCAGTACTATAAACTCCATGTTGATAAGGGAGCAGAATAAAATCTTTGTCACCACTCCAAGTTGGTTGTAAAGGAGGTATGTTTAAAATGCAGTTACATGACCTTATTTCCTAACTTCTACTGCTTCTTTTGTTCTGTGGTAGCAACTCCACAGACCCTTTGGACTGCCAGGGGGCTTTCAAAGATGGAAAATATTTTCTAGACAGGGTCAGTTTGAAAGTTAGGGGACTTCTATACCACAAACCTGCTCTTTCTCCAGCATGTCTGCTTTCCTCAGTATCTTCATTGCATAAATATGACCTGTATCCTTCTTCTGAACGAGGCGTACCTACGAGGAGAGAGAAAACCCAGTCAGTCTTCCCTGCATCAGAGCCTACAGCCTGCCCTGAAACCCACTGCAGGGCTCAAAACTGCCAGTCATGGAACAGCTCTGCTGTCCAATATTTTAAAAGAATTATTCTGCACCATGTACAACACCAACACTAGTGATGAACAGTTATTGTTTCAGGAAAAATCAGCAGGCACAGCGAATTCCAGGTAACTTGGACTGTGCTAAAATTCAGGAGGAGATAAAGCTGATGGGACACAGGGCAGAAAGGAGGTTTATGAAGAGGAGCTGTGCAACTGCAAATCCATCATTTCAAGAGGCCACTTGGGCAACATCAGTGTGGGAAGCCCTGGGAAACTCCAGGCCTTTTCAGGAGCCTGGAAATGGATGCCTGCAGCGAATCACCAGACTCACCACGCCTGGAGAATCACACCGAAAGCTGCTGCTCTGCCATCAACCCCCCCGGAGCTTTTCACTCTGGAATTAAAACGTTTCATTACAACGGGCAATCCCATCTGAGCATCCCAAGAATGGCACAAACCTCCCCAAATGCTCCTCTTCCTATAACTTTCAAAGACTCAAAGTCATCCAAGCCAAGCCTGGTCCTCTTGAGGCGCAGAAATTCCGTCTCCTTGCGAGCGTGTTGTGACCTGCGCAGCTTCTTCTAACAGAGACACACACACACACTGGTCACACAGCTGGCAGCAGAGGCACCCTCCCCTCCTGTGAAGTGCTTCTCTGGAACCCCAGCAGGACACACAAATGTAAAAGGAAAAGGCTTTCTGGATTTCTCAAGTGTGGTCTTTTCCATAGAAGCCTCAGGAACAATTTCACCTTCTTTTTTCTTTTCTCCTATTTTTTTTTTTTTGGTGGGTGGTGGTATTTTATTTTTATCACTTAGTAATTAAAAACAAAAAAAGAAAAAAGCCATACTGGTCCAAACAAAGAGTACCTGAGCCAAACACTCTTCATTTGGGGCAGTGTGAAGGAGCAATAAAGGCTGAAACTTGCAGCCCACCCAAAAGGGTGATAACAGGCAACAAGGAGCTTGTCAAGCAGCACAGGCCCTGCTTACAGATCTACAACAGAATCCATTTGGCTTATGGCAGGCAAACACTCATTTTTGAAAGAAACATCTTTCCAAATTCCATGGTGTATTTTGTCTGATGGAAGGCTGCAGGGGACTCGCCCCGAGGGTGAGTCTGTGCTGCCGAGGGTGCCAGGAGATGGCAGAGGCTCCGAGGGTGCGCGGAGCCCGCCCGGGGCAGAGTGTGCCGGGATGGCAGCACCGCCCGCAGCCACGGGATGGCAACACACACCCGCGCTCCCCTTCCTGCTGCCCACAGCAGCACAAAGCTCACTCTCCTGATCATTTCCCTGCCTGGCCTGAAGGTGTCATGCACCTCAGAATTCACCAAAATTCAGAGAGCTGCCAACCACACAGAGATCCCTCCTCACCTGTATCCAGATGGAGCAAAGGGGTGCCAGTTTATTGTTTAAAACAAGAAAAAATAGTTCAGCATTTTGCTTTTTACCCACTTCTAACCACATCCTACCTTTTATTTTCTAAACACAACAGCAAACAATTTTAATCTTTGAAAAGCATGCTATGTACTTGCTGTGGCCATGTCTTCTAAGAACCACAGGTAGCGTGAAAAGCCTTAGTTAGCTCATGCAAGTATTCAAACATGTCCCCAGCTTCCCTAATAAACAAGTTATTTACAGGGGCAGCATTCCTTTACAAAATAAATCTTACTGTCATGCTGGCTGACGTTTCTGTAAGCTCCACAGATGCCCATGTGAAGCTGTGTGACAGAAGGAAAGCAGTTTGTAGGGTTACTTGAGTAATATTTACCTCCTCATCTGCAAGGCCTTCCTCTTCCATAGCTACTTCCAGCTTCTTCTGCCTGCCCAGGGGAGAGACAGGGGGTTGTACCTTTTGTTATTTATAAAATGCAAACATAACACTACAGCAATTCAACACCTCTGCTTCACATATTCCAGTGAGTGAAGAATTTGCCGCCAATGGAAATTTGAAGGCAGACAGCACACTCCACCCAGTTACTCATTTGTGAACAAAGCTGTGGAAAACGTATAAGCAAATTTAAGCACATTTATGTATTTGCAGAATTAGGCATTAAACATATAATCACTGTAATGACTTCTATTTCTTCATACATCGTGTTGAATTAAGGCTGTTTTTATCAATTAGGATTACAAACCAGAGTACAAATGGGCTTTTTTCACCACTGCTATCTCAGCTCCATGTGCAGCTCCAGCTCCCACCTCTCTGTGTGAGCACCATGCATGCCCTGGTCCCACAGCTGCTCCTGCCCCCTCGCTCCCATGCCAACCAACTCCTCCCCCCAGATGAATCCTCCTCTCCTCCCAGCATCCTGCCCAGGCCAGGCCTCAGTGCCCCAAGGCTCTTCCCAGAGCTGCCATGCCAGGCTGGGAGCCAGGCCTGGGTACCCCACAGATGGCAGGGGCTCAGCACATGGCAAAGTGGCTGCTGGGCCCTTTTCTTCCACCCACAGGATGCTTCCTCAGAGCTGCAGGGTGCAGCTTGCTGAAGCCTGGTTACCCCCCAGCAGCAGCCAAGAACTCAAAGGCCAGGAGCCAGGCTGCTGGTGACTTTCTGCACTTTGGCAAGTACAGCAGCATCCCCTAAATCTAAGGGCCTCAACAGACAGTCTGTTCTTCTAACCAGGAAGCAACTCCATTACAAGGAAGGATGACTAAATACAATGAAGAGAGAAACCCTGCTGCTTGACTGAAAACCCTTCAATTAAAAACATATTACCAGGGGAATGATAATTTCACACACTAATGGCAATCAAACCCAGCATTCAGTATAATCAAACACTTGGTGCTCTGACACTTAATTCAAGTGGCACTTCACCACATCAGAGACAGCACTGGGCACCACTGGAGAAGCTGAGGTGGGGATGACCAACACACACTGCTGTGCCAGCAGAACCAGCCAGCACCGCCCAAGCACAATTTACAGATGGGTAATTAACCCCCAAATTCTTCCAGCCCACCTGAGAGCCTCTCAAACCCTCCATCATCAACCCCTTAGTTCCAGCCCAGCTCTCTGCCTCCCCTCCTCACCCCACTGCCCTGACAAACACCTCTTCCCTCAGTCCTGATCCCTGTGTCCTGTACACTCCCTCCTGCAGGGCCTGGGAGTCTTGGCATGAGCTCCACGTTGCAGAGCAGGAACAGCCACCACAAGCCACTGCCTGACCCCAGAGCAAGCTCCCACTCCTCAGCAGCTCTGCAGAGTTCATTCCCTGGGGCACACGCAGAGGAACCAAAGGCCACCAACCCCACACAGAAGGAGACTCCTCAGATGTGCTGCAAAAGAAGACTCTGCACAGAGCAGTTCCCACAAAGCAAATGCTGGGGAGATAAACTGCATGAAAACATCCCAAGTGGAGGCCCTGGATCACTGAGGGACTGGCATACTGACAGGTGCCCCAGAAGGCAGCCCATGCCCTTTGGGAATTGCCTCCCTGCCAGCACACACAGAACTTCCCAGAGCTGTCTGGTTCACAGGGATGGAACAAACACCACCAAAAGCCACCCAAGAGCAGCTGCAGGGGGGCAGAGGGAGCAGAGGCAGTACCTGGTTTCCCTCTCCTCGTGCTGTATGATGAGGTTGCTGTAGAAGTTCTCCAGAGTGAGTTTGGCCACCGTGACTCTCTCCCGGGTGTGGTTGCTCATGGGAAAGGATGTTGCAGTCCCTGCAGTCATCGCCATGGTAACATGTACTGAAACACAGCGGGTCAAATCATTACTCACTTCAAAAAGAAAATTTAAAATATGGATCTATATTCCTTTTTCCCACTCTCCATCTTCAAATTCTCAGACACTCCAGAATTCAGAGTAAAGGCATTGTTCTTTGGATATAAGAAACTCCATTACAAACTGCATTATAAAATGATCCCAGGACAGCAGGAGGATGTACTACCCACTCTCTAAAAAAATAACAACGTGTTGGCAAAGCAAAGGGTGAATCATAGCAAAGAGCAATGCATGCTCCAGGCAGCTGTGCTTCTCCACAAATAAGGAAAATGTCCAGCCTGGGGCAGGGAAAAGGAGCACAGTGTGGAAAGGAAAAGGGCAGGGAGAGACAAGGACCAGGCAGCTCCCAGAGCTGGACACGGCACAACTCAACAATTTCAGGCTCAAAAATTCTAGGTGCTGCAAAAAGGACGGGGTAAAATGAAACAGTAAATGGACAAAACCCCCTAGCCCCAATCCGGAGTAGCAGTTATTTCAAGGATAAAGATAAACATCAAATACATTTGACTTTTAAAGCTGCTACAAAGTTACATGTGGACAGGTGGGGGGGATTTCTAGAAATCATCACATCAAAACAAAAGGATGGGATTGCTGTATTTTACATGGAACACTGCTGCTGCTGGTTTTTTGGCTGGTTGAATGTTTCAAACCAACAACCAAGCACTAAGAACAGAAACCCCTTCCCCACCACAAGACCACTGGGCAACCAGTCTCTACATTGGTTTCCTTTCCAACCACCTCTGTGCCACCAGTGGTTCACCACAGAGTTCCCTGTGCTTGGATTCTCACATTCAGGAGAGAAGTTCCTCAGGCAGCTGTAAATACAGTGCCCATGTGCATAAGGTACCTACAGCTTGGGGCACATGGTCGCTGGACACCTGAACACTGGGAACAAAGAGGAAAGAAGAAAGGCTGCTCTCCTCAAGAGCTTTCATCCTGAGCCCAAAGAACTTGGAGGTACTGGAACAACACATTTTAATGCTGGAAAAAGACATCTCAGGACAGCTCTGAGTGCCCTGCAGCTGATCCAGGAAAGCCAGGGGAGATTAATAAATATATATATATATAAAGCACAGTTTGTCCTAAGATTCATGTCCTACCTGGAAGTGGGTTGAGGCACTTTAGGAGAGCCTCATGGAAGAAAACCACAAACAGCATCTCAGCCCCACTTTCATTTGTGCAGATTGTTTTGGGGTTAGTTTTGGAAAATCACACAGAAGTACACATCACAGATCCATGGAATGGCTTGAGTTGGCAGGGACCCTAAAGCTCACCCAGTGCCACCCCTGCCATGGGCAGGGACACCTCCCACTGCCCCAGGGTGCTCAGAGCCCCGTCCAGCCTGGCCTTGGGCACTGCCAGGGATCCAGGGGCAGCCACAGCTTCTCTGGGCACCCTGTGCCAGGGCCTCCCCACCCTCCCAGGGAACAATTCCTTCCCAATATCCCATCCAGCCCTGCCCTCTGGCACTGGGAGGCCATTCCCCCTTGTCCTGTCCCTCCAGGCCTTGTAAAAAATCTCTGGCTCTTCCTTGTAGGCCCCCTTCAGGTACTGGGCTTCCCATTCATGATTTCTTTAATCCTTCTCTTTCACCAGGGGCTTGTGAGGAAGACAAATCCCCAATTAGGCTTAGGACATTCAGCAGATCCTAATACCTTTTAAGGTGAACTGATTAGGAGTTTCCTACAGAAGACAACTTGCACGTCCACACTGGGGCAGGAGGATTGCTCAGCTCTGCTCTGGACTTTGTTTTGATTCTGCCTTCTACCCTCTGCAAGGGTGGGATTTTATCCTGTGGATTTTTAATGGGATCTGATGTGACAATAGGATATTTGTTGGCAGAAACGCAGCTGCTGTGTCAGAAATAAAGGCTTTTTATAGCATTATGGAGATACTGTTTTAGCTGTGTATTTTGAAGAGTGCAAGATGCCAGAGTTCTGAGAATAAAAATGCATCTGTCCATAAAAACACAGAGAGATTTTAATAGCACTGCAGCTGCTTCAAAATGATGCCAATATTTCTATTTTTTAATCAATCTTTTATCCCCTTCAGTTTTCTACCAAAGCACGATGAGATCTGTCAATTCCTGTTAGTGTTTACTAAAAGTCAGGCAGTTCCATCCTTCACACACAGACATACCCCATGCTGGACACATCTCAAAAGCTGAGAGGACTGAGCACTGGTCTCCCTGTTGAGTTTGTTGTACAATTTTACACTTTTTCCCTTGATAGGTGGGAAAAGAGAAATACAAAAAGGGCTGATAACAGCAAAGCTGACACCGTGTTGACAGGCACCCAAATAAAACAGAGCAACTGCTGACCACACACTGGCATCTGTGATTAAGTTATTTCAAGAAATGACTTAATAGAGTAAAAACCTGTCTTCTGATAATTTTGGAACACCAGGCTAGAGCAGCATTAACCCAGGCTTGAAATGGATTAACCTTTACTTAAGGTATAACGGGCACACTCCAGCACCGGATATTTGTCCTTTGCACATCTTGTATTCCTGATAAAACAACACTGCAACTTCATTTCCTGTACATTTGTTTCCCCCGTGCTCCTACACTCACAAATGCAGGCACTACCAGAGAGCCAATCAGTCACTGGGCTTTCTTTATCAAGCCTGTGAAAAGGAGATCCCAATTCCAGCACTGACAGCAGGGCTGACCCTCCCTGTGCTTCACAGCAGGGAAACACAGACGGGTGTCTCAGTTAGCTCTGCCAATGTGGGGAAAGAACACCCAAAACCACGACAAAGGGAATATTTGTAAAACCCAGAGACGGCCTAAGGTCTCCAGATTCCCCCAAGCAAATGAAAAAGAACACAGACCTGGCAGGAGACACGAGGTATCCCACAAAATCCTGTGAACTCACAGCCGAGAAAACCTCTCCAGCCTTCTCCTCCTGTCTCTCTGCTCCCACTACCAAGCCCCCAGACAAGGCACAAATCCACATCCCAAACAGAATATTCACTTGGGAGTCAGCAAGCACAGTCCTTAAGCACGACCTTTATAAACAAATGATGCAGAGGGATGGGGGTGGGAAGGAAGAAGCTTCAAACCAGGACCTTTTATTGACAGCACGCTGCTCCTGCTGACCTCACCACACTAACGGGAACGGTTTGAAAAGGTGCCACCCAGAATTCTTGGAAACGCCCTCAAAAGCCTACTAGCTCACCAAGATTAATGCCACTTCCATACTGGAACCATTCCACTCCTGCTGCATCACCAGCCTTACTTCTGGCTCCCTGGCTCGTGAGGAAGGTGACATTCAACCAGCTGGCCACACTCAGCCAAGACTCCTCCGGCTGACG
This sequence comes from Climacteris rufus, assembly GCA_013398175.1. NCBI lineage: Eukaryota > Metazoa > Chordata > Aves > Passeriformes > Climacteridae > Climacteris > Climacteris rufus. The sequence continues at coordinate 231,279 of VZRZ01004463.1, forward strand.
AGCATCAAAGACCTTTCTCTCCGGAGGCCCTGGAACACCCCCAGCCGTGAAGAAGAAAGACATCAAAGGGATGTGATGGACAGGAGCTGCCGAGCCGGCAGGACAAGGGCTCGGGGCTGCCAGGAGCACAGATGCCATCTGTGCTGCCTGGCCCCGCAGCAGAGCCCGTGGCTCCCGGAGGGACGGCTGAGCTCCCGGTGCCCGCAGCGCACGGCTGTGGGTGTGCAGGGAAAGCCTTGCCCCAGGGCACGTGGGACAGCAGCCCAGGGGGGAAAGGAAAGGAAAGCAGAGGTGTTCCTGAAGGAACAGGGAGAACAGGGAAGAGCTACAGCCAAATGCTGATGAAGTGGTGTTTTCAAGAGACAGCCATAAGCAAGCGTCTCCCAATCCATTGCTGAAGAGAGCATTTCTGTTGGAAGGGTCCTCTCCTACCTGGTAGAAAAATGTTGCCTAATCAAAGTATACATTTGACCTTTTTACTCCCAGATCTTTCCTGACTGGGAAGCAGAGAAAGGCCAAGCAGCATTTACTACAGCTTCAATCTGCGCTCCCATTTGTCACAACAGCTCTAAGTCAAACTCTGGGTCTGATTTCCTGTAGGAGTTTCCAGCATTTAAAACCCCACAACCCAGACTCTGCTACACCACTGGTAACTCCAAACCCACACCCTCTCTGGGGCACTTCCTGGCAGCTCCCACAGCCTGTCATTAATGTTTTCATTAGACTATTGGATTAAGCCTCTGGTTAATGAGAGCAAAAATCACTGAGGCATCCAATCCCACCTGCTGCATCTGCTCCAAAGAGGAGAGATGAGAGAAATCAAAGCACATGGAGAACTGCTCTCCCCCGAAACACAGCGCTTTGTGGGATCACTTGCTAACCAGGAAGGGATAAGAAGACAGAACCTGAGCTTCCTGCAGGTCATCTCCAGCCTTCACAGCTCCATTTGGGGCATTCAGGATGCCTGAAGGCAGGAGGGCACAGAGCTGTTGCTTGGCAGGCAGGAAGGACGGGCACCCTCACTAATTTTAGAGCCTATTCCTACACATCCAGGTAACTCTAGACTTTAAAGACATCACCAAACATTTGAACTGCAACAATGATGCACATTCAAATACTTCAGCAGGAAAAAGAAAAACGCAGAGCAACAAAACACAGCAGCCTCCCAAAGCAGCTGAGTTCATAGTTTCAGATCCTTCTAATATATTCTTTCAACCTTTGTCATTTAGTTTTAACTGATTTTTTTTTACTGAAAATAAACATGTGAGAGTATTGCTACAAGCAGTGAAAATTGAAAGCGACCTTTCCAGCTATCTTCCTTATTGGAGGCTTTCGTGTTTCTCGGGATAGCACAGTAACCTGTTGGACCAACACTTGCTTTTCTCTGGCACAGACTGCCAGCGAAGGAGCCACTCTGTGCCAGCTGGACAGTGGTGGGTGGCAGCAGTGGGCTTCACTTCTGAAGGAACAGGACTGAAGGTGCCAGTCCCCTCAGAGGTGAGTCTCCTGCACAACTGTTTCAGGAAGAACAAGCTGCAGGATATATCAAATAAGGCTGGATCTATACTATCAAACTAACCTGGACCTAAGTCACACAACGGAAATACCATTCTTACTTTTGAAGCCACCTGTGTAGCACAGTTATAGAGCAGCCCTAGAACAAATGTACTCTGGACTCAGTGCCTATGTAAGTTAGGGAGCAAATCCCACGTACACTGCTGCCAGGGAGAAAAATACCTTTTTTCCCCTGTGACAGAAAGACACTCCTCACATCATGCTGCAGGGTCTCTGACTGGGATTTAAAATGTGGAGCTCCACAAATGTTCAGCAGGACAGGGAACAGCAAACCTTCCTCCAGAACTCCATCAGGTCACAGAAAGACTGAGATAAACTTTCACTTATCCACCCAAGCACGCCCCTAAAGCCCAGCACTCAGGAAGGCAGTTTGCTGCTACAGTAAAAAGAGTTAAACTGCAAGGTTTATGAAGTTTCCATTTAACATTCCAAGGGAATCCAGCTCTTGAATGAAAGCCTCTGGATAAGGCAGATAGCAAAACATACTTCTGCCTTTCAAAATTCCCCTTTTTTTTCAGCATGAAATTGAATTTACTCATGAAATGAAGACTACAAATGGTATTCTTGAAGAATGAGGAAGCAAGACAGAAAGGAAAGACAAGTAAACACACAGAGCTCAATAAAACAGGTACCTTCAGAATCTCCAGCTGTCACCACTGTGTGTGGTGCTGGGGCTCTTCTGGGTGAGAAGTGAGAGCCTTGGCTCCTTGCAGACAGCACAGCACAGCAGCTCCCCCAGGCCAGGCACTAAACCCAGGGCTGGCAAGGATTATATTTAAAAAGTGAAGTGCTATCTCAGAAAGCAGCGTGGATACAGCAAGGCTTTGAGCACGAGTGCCAGCCCTGCTGTCTCCCAATTGTTTGAACTCTCTTAAAGAGAGACAGGATATATATAAAACTGAAAAAACCCAACCCACCCCACACAAATAACAGCATGATTCATACCCAGGGGCAGTGGGCAGGGACAGATAAATGAAATAAACAGCCAAAGGTTCAGCAGGACGATTTGGTGAGACATACCCTGAGCAACTTGAGAAACGTGCAGCCCTGAGTGGGGTGGGCTGACACACAGAGAGCAAAGACTAAAATGCTGTACAACAGCTGATGGTTCCAGTGATGGAACAGAAGGAGAAAGTGGCCATACTGTGAGATCAGCCCAGAGGGAGAATGACTTTCTGCGCTACAGTATCTGCTAGCACAAATCTGGCAACTGTGCTGTGCATATTTTCACCATCCAGTTAATTATACTGAACCTCCTCCTGATGAGAATCACAGAATGGTTGGGCTTGGAAGGGACCTTCAAGATCACCCAGTGCCACCCCTGCCATGGGCAGGGACACCTCCCACTGCCCCAGGGTGCTCAGAGCCCCGTCCAGCCTGGCCTT
>VZRZ01004463.1:234304-255891 GCA_013398175.1 Climacteris rufus
GAGGCCATTCCCCCTTGTCCTGTCCCCCCAGCCCTTGCCAAGAGTCTCTCTCCCCCTTTCCTGTGGGCTCCCTTCAGGCCCTGCAAGGCCACAGTGAGCTCACCCCAAAGCTTCTCCTCTGCAGGCTGAGCAATGCCAGCTGTCCCAGCCTTTCCTCCCAGCAGAGCTGCTCCATCCCTGGCATCCCCTTGGTGTCCCTGCTCTGGCCTGGCTGCAGCAGCTCCAGGCCCTTCCTGTGCTGGGCCCAGGGCTGGGGCAGCTCTGCAGGTGGGCTCTCAGCAGAGGGGCAGAGGGGCACAATCCCCCCTGCCCTGCTGCCCACGGGGTTTGGATGCAGCCCAGCACAGAGGGTTCTGTCTTCTTTTTCTACAACCCACTTTAAATCCATTTCCAAAGCTTTTGATTAATCTCCAGAAACACCCCAAACTCCACAGGGCCCTTAAGTCTCTAAGCAGCAAGCTGACAAGAAAACCCCACTAATTCTATCTGCATCAATCACAAGCCAGGATTTTTTAACCTGGGGCATGATCTTAATATTTGTGTTATTTCTAAACACAGTTTTCTGTGCTCAGAACAGAACCTTGTCTGAAGTTCACTCATGTCAACAAAAAAAACCCCTTCAGCTCAATAGGTTTTGACCTAATATTCCCATTCCAGCCTCAGGATGATGCTAGCTGCTCTCACTGAGCTTCATAATTATCAGATCAGTGTGTTTGCCAAGCACTGCTCTGGGGTATTCAGACAGAAAAGTAAATACTACGTTCCTCCATAATTCATGTTTCAGTAGTATCACCCTTCACAAGCCTGTTTTATTTAATCTGCTACCTAATGGAAGCAACATTCCCTGCCAGATACAAGAAATCAGATATTTCACATGCAGACTCAACAGTGTTGCCATGATCTTTCCAACACCCTTCAATTTTTACAACAGTCCCCCTTTGGGAAGGGAAAACAAAATAAGACTGCAACAAGGCATCACTGACATTTCAGCATTTCATTTATCTTGTTGATATACTTCATCTTCTTTAGCTTTCCTTCCCCAACGTGCATTATGTTTGAGTAAGTTTAGCTTCTTTAAAGTTACAGAATTAATTATATTTGTTCTATTTAAAGTACCACTAACAAACCAAGTAAAATTAGCCCCATTGGAACAGGCCTTGCTATTTAAAAGCAAAAGATGTTCAAATGTTTTAGCCATTTTAAGTCATTCTTGCTTTTCCCACAAAGCATCTGGGTGAGGCCTCTGTTACAGTCACTGCTAAAAGCAGAATGTGCTCCATGGCTGCTGAAGCAAAAGGAGGGGACACTCCCAGTGCCGGATCCCCTGGGAAAGCCTTGGGACACCAGGGCAACCTGGGGGACAATGAGGCCCAGAGAGCCTTTTGGGGAGTCAGCAGCCAGCTCCAGCACGCTCCCTCAGCTCCAGAAGAGCTTCATGCACCCAAAACAGATGCTTTCAAGAGGAAGGAAGGTTCTTTCCTACCTCGGCGTGGATTCCTAACACTAAAAATATCCCCAAATGCCAGCGTGGGGCTCTGACTGGAGCGGCCCAAACAATCCTCTGACAAACAGGAGGAAGCCCTCCCAGGCCAGGCCATGGCTGTGCACATCCCTCAGCTGGCACGAGCCAGGCCTGCTGGTGGCAGGAGCCATCCCACTTCCCATCACACCATCTGTCTGTTTGCCTCCCGCAGCCGCCCCGTGCCGTGGGCCAGCACGAGAAGCTGCACTGCCCACACTGAGCAACCATTACCAGGCTGAAATGAATTCTTCTGCAAACAGTTGGCTGAGGCTGGTTTTACCTGCAGGGATTGCCAAGGGCCACCCTTCCCCAGGCTGAGCCTGCTTGTTCCTGCCCGCGGAGTCTGTCCCAGAGGTAGCGACGAGGCCTCCGCGGCTTTTAATTTGGCTCCCCGAAATTCATCTTGGAAACCATTCCCACACACCCGCAGTAATGATAAGGAAATATTTCCTAATATGGAATAAAAACTGAATATTGGAGTTGTGCTGCACTCCAGGATTTCCTGCTATTCAACAAGGCTGAGCAGCAGAAGTCTCCCACGAACAGCAGCCGGGGTTCAGTTCTCTGCTCCTTTCGACGAGCAGCAAGTGCAAATTCATTTCCCTGACAGGAAATGGGGGAAACTCTGTATGGGCATACAGAAGTATATATGGGAATATATACATTAAATAAGTATACCTGGCTATGTGAGATACATAAACTGTGTTTATTTCCTTTTAGAGTTAATGTCTCGTCCACTGCAAGTAGCAAAGAAACTGTGGATGCAAACGTCACAACCTTGGCTTTACAAACAATGGGAGATTGGTCATCTAAAGTTCAGAAACACAAATCCACTAATAAGGTCACTTCCATCTCAGCTCCACTTGTCTCAGCCTTTGGCAATTCAAGTACATTCCTCATGCTCTACTATCAATAGCTCTGTGCCAAAGTGAGGGGCACATGTTGAGACACTGTGTGCTCAGAGCGCTGGCTCAGCACTGAACGACATGCAATGACTTACCAAAATCTTCATGAGCCCAGTGCTTCCAAATCACTTGTTTTCTTTACTTTTGAGTGGGTTTAGCATCACCCACTGAAACTGCTTCACTGTGCACGTGTGTGTGGCTGCAAGGCAGGACTGCCTCACCCACCCCACCAAGCCCACAGGGACAGGGGACACAGAGAGGTGGAACCTCTGCTCCATCAGCAGGGACAGAGGGCTGGAGCCAGGAACAGCAGGGGAATAAAGGTGCTGGTGTATCCACACACTGCTGTCTTCCAAGGAGAGCTCCACGTGGGAGGTCAGCTCAGGACAACCCTCTGGATGACTAAACAAAGCACGAGACGTGATGAGGGAACCAGACCTGCAGTCCCAAGCAGCCACTCCTTTCTTCCAGTGTTTACCACAGCATCTGAATGGATGCATTCTAATTTACTGGGGCCAAGAGAACTCAGTAGCTTGCTGGAAAGCCAACAATGCTCTGCAGTGAAATAGCATTTCATGGCTTGCTTCAGCTCATTTGTATCTGTCCTTTCTCCTGGCTCTCCCCAAGTTTCACATTGCTGAAAATCTTTGTCCTCTCAGAAGTGTCTAAAAACAGGAGGCTCTTCTATTTACTGGAGTCATTGCACTCCTGTGCACTTAAGCATTTTCACAGCTTTTAGCAGGTACTTACATCCAGGATTAAGAAAATATTGTTTTATGATTTGTTAAATCAACTAGCATAAAAAAAAGCCCGTGCTAAATACTTTTCTGCAATGTTTTGGATCATGAAATAATCACAAACAGAGCAAAGTCAATGACCATAAATCCACTTCCTCCTCAGTTACCAGTTTTCTGGATAAAGTTCTACTCAGGTCCCATGAAAAACACGTTCCACTCCAAAACATGTACAACTGCCCAAAAGTAACATTCAGTCACAGTGAATTTCTCTACATCTTTTGTGGCCAAGAGACACAAGAAGTAAAGAATAAGCAAAGGACTTCTAATACAGCACCAGTGTAGTTTCAAGGAAACTGTACTACCGTTTCAGATGTGGTCCAAGAAACTCTACTCTCCAGTTTCAGGCATGTTGTAAAGCCCTTCTACGTCCTAAGGAGCCTAGACAAGCAGGAGCTTTGGGAATTAGGAGGGACTTTTGCACTGAAGAATGCTGGAGAAGAAGGCACCAAGCTTGCTTTTCTTTTCCACTGATGGATGTTCAAATGCCTGACTCTTGCCAGGCTCTTTTTAGAGTACATCAATCAAATTAAGTAATCACACACAGCAAGTGTGTGCCAGCAAAGGGGCTGACTGCTAAATGAGATGCAGAACAACAGTGACCAGCCATGGCCTGTGCAGCGCCTCCAGTCAGGGTTAATGAGCACAACACATCCCTCTGGCCCTAAAATACTGTAAATGCAGGTAGTGCATGTTGGTAGCATATGCACTGCTGGAGAACAGATGTTTGCCTGTTCCAGCCTCCCTCCCACACTTCATTCCTTTAACTGTGGTGTTTGGAGAAGCAGACAGCTGTTGGCACACAAAGCAGACTCACTTGGTAAGGCCCAGGGTACACAGAGAGATGTGTGTGGCTTCCTGACGTCAGGGAGGGACACAGGGTCCCACCCTCCTGCTGCCTGAGGCTGGGAAGCACGTTTGGAGCAGTGGGGATGGAGCTGTGCCATACCCTGGCCACCACATCAGTAGCAGAGGTGGAAAATAAAACATCACTTCATGAAGGAACCATCATGGCAACATCTAATCCCTACAGGGATAAGAAGGACAACTGGGAAGAAGCTTTACCATTATTGTCAGACTGGTCTAGAGGAGAACAGTCAAAACAACTGTGGTTTGGTATTTCAACATTTCTATCCCACTGAGAACATACATATCACTGACACACAGCTAGGGGGGAGCTGGGCCTTATCCTTCTGGCATTTAGAGGTTTAGATACAGAGGGAAGCAGCTCTTGGAGAGGCAGATTGACTTGTGAAGTCCAAGAGTCCTCCTGCAGCCTTTCCTTAATGTCCCAACTCCTTAATGTCATCTCCTGCAGGGCTGAAGGGTGACCAGGAAGGCTTTGTTGTGACTGTATGGATATACACACAGTCCCTCCCACACAACTGCACACTGACCCTTCTAAGAAGATAAGAGGCAAAAAAGCAAAAAGGAAATAAAAGATTGGCACACGACACACCTATGTATGTAAGATGATGAGCTTTGTGATGGGCATTACTTCCCTGTCAGGAGTAATTCTCCAGCCTTGGCCTGGGAAAGTTCACTCAGAATGGGTGTTGTTTTCCTTTAAATGAATCTCAGATAATTGATTCTATTATCTAGTTTCCTAGTTAAAGAACTAGAGAAGCAAACCAGGGTGTGGATAAAAGCTCTGGCTCCATCCAGCTGCCAAGGGAGTGAGAGGGAAAAGGAAGTGGAGAGGAGATCTGCTTAAGTTTCTGTAAGATATTAAGGCTGCATGGTAAACATGCATGAGAGTAAATTTCCAGATATAAAAAAAATATATATACAAAACCTAAAGAGCTCAGTTTCCTATGCTTTCAAGGTGAACTAGATTATGGCAAGAATAACAAAAAAAAAAGATGACAAATTCTCTAGGAGCAAACCTTTCCCCCCAAAGAAGTTTCCAGAGCAGAATGGAGCATGTCCTGAGGGCTAAGCACTCTCTTGGCTGAGAAAAGGAGCAGGACTTATCAGTGACAAGGACTCTTCATGGAACACAGGGCACCCCAACCAGAGGAGAAGCAACACTTGTGTTCCTGCAGAATGGCTCCCACTGCTCCTTTCCAAGGTCTGAGTCTCTACTGCCCTGCAAGGTGACCAAGTGTCATTGTGCCTCCATTTCTTTATCTGCCAAGTGCAGGTAAGTACAAGTAGAGTCACCTGCAGGAAAGCTGGAGGGAAATACAGTTTTGTGCAAACAGCAGGTGAAGATGGAGAGTGGTGGAGTGGCAAAGAAAGAAGTTTTTCAGGCAGCAACCTGAGTTGCTTGACAAGTTGGATACAACCAGCTACTTGCCATAAATAGTAACCAGAGAAAAACCCAAATAAGCCGTAGGAAGAATGAGATCATTTCCACTTTTGAAATATTATTTAACATTAACATTTCCTTATGGGGATGGGCCCTATGCTCAAGGCCCTTACACAGAAAGGACAGACATTGCTGCCAAGTCCTGCTTCAAGGACTTGTCAGTGCAGTCTACAATTGCTTCTTAGAAAGACAGGTCCCTTCCTCTCACTTGGCTGATCCCTCCAGTCCCTGCCATGCACTCCTACAGTTTTCCTAACAATGCAGCCACAGCAGAGTTAGGTGAACTCAGCAGCCTGACAAAGTTAAGCTACCGACCAGCCCCGTGGTCTTGTGAAAAGGAGACCATTCTTGCACAGGATCAGCAAGTTGGTTTGTCCTGCCCTCCAACCACAGCTGCTGAATTCAGTCAGAGAGGAGCAACTGAACAGGGGCAGGCACAGAGACAAGGGGGAAAAGAGCACTGTCCCTTCTGCAGGCACCCAGACTTGGACTACACCCCTGAAGGGTTGGATGCACTTGTGGTGATGGGAGGACAGGGCTGTCCCCTTTGGACAGAGGCCATTCAGTCACCCTGGGGACAACAGAAGCCCCAGAGCAGGACAACTGTCACACAAACATGTACCCTGCAGTCACAGCCCTCCTGCCCCTGCTTTGCTGGCTCTGTTTGGAAATGGGTTGGTGGAGAGGAGAGCTGTGCAAAGCTCTCCAAACACAAGCTATAACTACTTTCTCACATTCCCTTTACTTCAGGCTGCAACAGTAGAGAACAAATCCATCTGATTTCCATGGAAATGGTAGTAGTGAGGCCAGCCATGATGAACAGATGGACACCCATCCATGTGCTGCCCTCTCCATGGATAACCACAGCCACATTAGCAAAAGCAGGAAGGCTTTGTACCACGTGCTGCTTCTGTTTGCTTCATCAGCTCTCCCAAATTTCTGCTCCTGGAGTGCTGCTTGGTTCCCAGGTGGAACAAAGCCCAGCACAGACACACCAGCTCAGACAGCAATGCTGACCTGGAGCAGAATCCCACGCTCTGCAGCAGGCACAGACACAACCTGTACTTGAATCTGAAGAGTTTTATGGTCACTCAGAGACTTAAAGCAATGCCTGGGACCTGATCTACGGTAACACAGCAGGAGCATCCACTTTAAGGCCCACTCTCATTTCTCACTCACTCTTTAAATGCATGTCCTCTCACTCTGCTCAACCACTCTCCCAGAAGGGTTACCAGCTGAGGCATCCCTAGCACAACCTCTCATGGTGACCTGAGGTGGAAAAAGCCTGCAAAATAAAACCACAGTAAATTTCTCTCATTTGCCAATGATGCAAGCACTGAAGTCATGGATCTTTTGAGTGTTCTGTTTCTAATTGCAGATGATGTATGCACAGAGGAAGGATGCTCTTGTGGCTACAGCACAGGAAACTGCATTAAGTAACAGATGATCTGGATTCTATTTTATTTCCCTTGTGCAAAAACAAACTGTACAGAAAAAAAAGGAAAAAATGTACTTAGGGTGTGCCTCAGTTGCCCTACAAGAAAGCAAACATCATTCCTGTAGCCAGCAGGTCATGTTAGGAGGCTTCAGGAGTTCATAGGCACAAAGGCCCAGGGTCTTAAGAACTAAGAAATCACAAACTCCTTCTGAAAATTCATTATTTAACCTAAAACTTACGAGCCATGTGGGCCCTCCTTTGTCACTGCACCTGTCTGAGCTGCCCATTTGATGGCTGCAGACAAGGCACTGATCTGCAGATGGTGGATTTGGAAGGGTGTGTGGCAAGATAAGCAACCAAGACTGTTTCCAAGATCATCAAGACGGGGCTGAAATCTCACCCCGATTTCAGAAATAGGAGGAAAATATATGGGAAAGAGCAACAGAAAGGACAACTAAATATCAATCCTCTGCAAGAGGCCAAATTTGGTGATAACACTTCCAAGCTGAGCCACAGACAGCCTGGGAGAAATGTTGCTCTTGTGAGTCCAGCTGGGAGCATTCCTTGCAGTGACCCCCCGTCAGTGTTTACATATCCTGCTGCTCATATGCAAATAACATTAATCAGCTGCCTTTTAAAGCACTGATAAACAGTCAACCTTTGGAAAGTTTTACAGTTTCCCAGCAAAGCCACACACAGTATCAGGGATGTAGCTCGTCACACTGATACAGCACAGGGTGAGAGAGGATATGTCCCAATTTCACAAATCACAAGGAAGCAGCTGCTCTGCTCTATTCTCTTCACTTCTGAAAATATAAGGAGCACCAAAAAATAAAGAGAAAGTAGTCTGATAATGTAGTATTAGTACAGGATCAAAAACATTTACATCTGTGATTCCTCAGATGATTAACTACTGCTTCAATTGAGCCTTAAAATGTATTTTAACTTGCACTCATTTACAAAAAGAAAATCAAGTTAAATCCCTTATTTTAGAAGTACCCCTTGCAGTCAGAAAAGGTCTGTGAAAAGCTAGCACTTTCTACTTCACAGATTGTGCTACACTGAAACTGAGCCCTACACCTCCCTAGCCTAGATCCATAATAAAAATTTCATTATTCTCCCCAGATCTAAGATGATAACTGAGGGTTGGAAGCAAGATCTGGAGGCTAGTCTACTTTTTTTTTTTTTTTGCATCCCCTTGAGTAAAATTTTGCAAAATAAATTATGGAAATTTCAGCCAATCCTGAAAGCACAAGGAAGCTGCTCTGCTGGCAGCCTCCAGGAGGGAAGGTGTGCCCTCCCCCTTCCCAGCATGCCCAAAGCTGCAAAGGTCTCTTGGGGTTGCTACCAAGCCTCAAGCTGCTTTCCTCTCCTCTGGGTTATCCCTCATGTTAATAATGCCAGAAAGGATCTTCATCTTCCAATGAACTGGAGCTGCAAGCTTAATTCTGCTTCCCTGTGTGATGTACCTTCCTCCCAGCCTTCAAGCAAATTATGTTTTGCCCCTTTAAAGCATTTTCCGACCAGATCTGGAGGTACTCTGCAAAACTGAAACATAAAACACATGATCCTGGTAATGCAAGCAGGCAACTGTATCACCCTGGCCTGAGAAGGAAATGAAGTAAACCCAGGTTCAGTCCTGGGAGGATTTTGAAGGTGTATGAGCCAGGGAAGAACCTGACCAGAGATCCCTGACTTGTAACAATTATCCACAGCAGCCTGTAGGGAACTGCCCCCATCCAAATCCATCCACTTAGCAGCAGAAATATATCAAATATAAAACAGAATCATAAAGTCATTAGGGTTGGAAGAGACCTCCAAGATCATCAAGTCCAAGCCCTGACCAAACACCACCATGTCAACTAAACCAGAGCAGTAAGTGCCACCTCCTTGACCACTTCCAGGCATGGTGAACCCCACACGTTTGACACAGCACTCTCCACATACAGTTCTCAAAAAATGCATGCAATTTCAATGTGATGTCAGAAATGGGGCAAGTGAGGCAAAACAAAAGTCATCAGAGCCACCAAAAAATAAAGGAAATAAAAAGTCAACTACACGGCACCACAGCAGCATCTGGGGCACAAAGTGTAACTTGCAGAAGCTGCCAAAAACCTGAAGGAAGAGCTGAGACAGAATCACTGCTTTAGTCCTGCCCCTCACCTTGAGTTTACTATTACAGGCAGATCAGGTCAGCAGTGGGCAAAGACACGCTGCTCCTCTGGCAGGGCTTCACACAGACCCACGTTTGAAAAGTAAAATGTGTGCACTTCAGGAACACAAAACTGCTCTATGGAATCCTATTTTTAACACGAAATGGCACAACAAACTATGGGAAGATCTAGACTTCCTGCAGGAAAGAGGGGAAAAAAGCTCAGCTGACCTGAGCCCAGGGTTTTTCAGAGGTGCAGCTGCAGAGGATCACAGCAGCCCCGGGGCTCCCACAGCTGCCACTGAGGGAGCACATTCTTCACGCTCCTCTGGAGAAAAACAAAGCAATCCTGACTCTGCTGCTGGCAAAACAAAAGGAGGCTGGGAATTCACAAGTTTTGGCGTGCACCTGCAGGGGTATTTTACAAAAGTGAACACACCAGATCTTGTTACTGTTGACATTTCATCTGCCATAGGGAATACTCAGAAGTCACACAGCAGCATCAGGGGTGTAGGTTTGAGGCAGCACAGCTGGAGTCCACCCAGGCCTTCCCAGTCCCTGTATTTTCCTCCATCTGTAGGATGAAGGTGGAAGCAAACACCTCATCCTAGTGCTTTTCCAGCTCCCCTGGCTACACAGCACAGTTAACGTGTCAAAATGGCTCAGGTGTACAATTTTGAAGCACCCAAGAGTAGGGAGATGAATCCTGCCTGGCACCTGATCCAATGCCAACTCTCACTGTGATGAGGATACCTGGAATTAGTCTTTGGATTTTGCAGTTTGCTTCTCCTGGTCATCTCCAAAGCCTTTAACCTTAGGCCTTGTCTGTAACAGGTTTCTCAAGCACTTTGAGAGGCCCATCCTCAGCAAAGAGTAGTCCTACAGCAAACAGACTGCACTCCCAGTTACAACATGTTCCAAAAGCCAAATCAAGCAAACCAAACAGGTGGCATCCCTCCTCCCCTCATCCCCACCTGCACCACAGGGCACTGGACCCTCCAGCAGAGGAGGGCCAGGCAGCTCTCTGTCATGTGCACAGGCACAGCTCCCACCAAATTTAAGACAGTTTGAATCCAAAAGTGGCTTGAGCATCTTGTCATTTTAATTCTTTGTCTTAACTCCAAGCACCTCACAGCCAGCAAAAACATTCTCCACATAAAGAAAAAAAGATGAAGATCTGAAGCTCTATATATAGTGTTTGCTAAAAATACCCCTTTGGAGACATCCTTTGCCAAATACGTGCCCAAACTTCAAAGGCTGGATTATGATGTTGAAATATTTGAAATGCAAGTTGTTATGATTCTTGTGAGGCATGGCTGGCAGTCAGAGATGGCATCTTTCAGCTCCAAGGCCAGGTCCAGGCAGTGACTGGAAACAGTTCTCTGGTGCCTTACGTGAAATGAGCCAATGGGTCTCAGAGCAGCTCTCAGTAAATTAGGAACCACATCACAAAAGCATCTGTAAGAGTCACTTCCTTTGTTGATACCATTCTAAAGGCCAAGGACTGAATAAGGTAGGGAAAAAGAATTCTCCTCCCTCAAAATAGCACATTCCTCCAAAACACAAATTGCTTTTATCCAGCATCTCTGCTGAAATCCCCGTGCATTTGTACAAAATATGAACTAATTTAAGTATTCCTTTAAGTAACACATGTAACCCAACTCTGTCAGTAGTGAAGCCCAAGACCTGCTGGCTTCCAACACGCTAAAGCCATGCAAAGGAGAGCAGCCAACAGGAAAATTCCCATCCCACATTCTAATTGCATTTCTTTCTGGAGCCAGCAAAAGTTTCAGAGCTCTCAAGTATTTTTCTTTAAGAAAATTTATCACAGAAACAGAGGTTCACCTTGAACCAACCACTTCACTTCAAAGGCTCACATCATCTCTCCTGTCATTGCCTCGGCTCTTGCCAGGAGAGGGGCAGCAAGTGAAGCAAGTGATACAAATTTAGAAAACTAAGTAACTGTATTTTACACTCTGCTTTAAGAAAACAGAGTAATTTTAGGCGTGTGCCACCAGCACAATTCAGAGCAACAGCTCAGAAAACATCAGTTGATTACATTAATTAACTGGAACGTTTTGCATTGGGATGGCACAAGGTAACTGAGTCTAATCACACTCGATCTTGGGGGACCGGTGCTGCTCTGTACATTTAGAGAGGCTGAGGGGAGGGAAAAGAATGTGTTTCACTGAGAGATGAAAGCCTTCTGAATGCTGGTGCTTGGTAAACAGCTGCCAAACTGATGGAAGCACGCCTGTGAAGCACACGGGGTCAAACGTGGTCAGCACCTCACAGAGCACCACGTTTCAATATTGAAAAAGGACTTGTAAAAACATCTCAGTACGCTCCTATCTGCCTGGCACTTCAAACAATGTCCTAGGTATCCACAGCAGAGGCTGCATTATCCTTGGTCAGCCCCTTCTCCCTTAAAGTCGATGAGAATTATACCACCAAATTCAACATGGGTAGTACATTTATCAAAAAAAAAAAAAAAAAAAGGCTTCTTGGTTAGAGTTAGCATTGACTGAGGCACCAAAGGAACTCAAGAACTACAAGAAATTCTTAGGTGTTTATTTTGTTCATACATTAGTCACTGGCAAATACTCATTTAGATGCCATTAATCCGGAAAGCCATTGGAATGCATTCTATAAAGCTCCCTTAGCAAAATTTAACTTCATTAAAAATCCTACACTCAGGGTCAAGCACAGACTACATTCCTGAGAAAATTACAGTGATAGAGAAATAAGAAAGACACTGTCAGGACTAATTTAAAAATAAGCTTCCACAAGGAAAAAACAGCAATAACACTAGCAGGTGTCAGGTTCTTGGATATTTTTTAAAAGCCAAACAGTATAACCAAAATTGCCATTATAGTTCTTCCCTTGCAGCCCTTGTTCCCCAAGCAGCACAGGCTCATCCCATGCCTGGGGGTCAAAAGCTGAAACTGGACTGGACTAGCAACAAAACTGAAATGGGCTTTCTAAATATTGCTGCTTGTTTAACAAAAAAAAAGCAGACAGAAAAGTAGCTAAAACTACTTATCTTTGTAAGAGTACAACAATTTCCCACCAATTACTTCATAATTACTTCCTTTTTTCTTTTTTGCCTTTCCACTCTGGTTTCAATCCTTTCAAATGCAGTGAGCCAAAGCACACATTAAAAAATGGATGTGTACCCACTTGTTGTTCTCTAAATGCAGCTTTTGACTGTGAAGATTATTTTACAAAGCAGAATGTTATTTTGCTTATTTGAACACAAAAAGGGCAGTATTTCATTATACCCTCACAAAGGCCAGAGTTTTGCATCTTACTGAGGACCAAAGGTGAAGGCAGCAGTATTTTTGGCAGGCTCCAAGGAACCTCCTTGCTAGGTTGCAGCAGAGGTGCTCAGCAAAGTTATTCTGTCAGCAGCCAGGCTGCAGCACCAGCTGTGAGCAGCAGCTCCAGTCAGTGCTGTAGGTCGGTGTGTATTCAGGCAGGAAAAAACTCTCTCCTCCCTGGTTTTGGTGATAGAAGGTTCACCTCTTTTTCCTGACCTCTGAAAGGGATTTGTTCTCTCTTTTTCCAGGCGCCACTACAGAAGTGACTTACACGTCTGTGAGCAAAAGCAAACAGTTAACAGCAATCAGGTGCCCTCTGGGATTAAAGGGGGCTTAAAGGCACCCAAGTGTGAGCCCAAGGCTCTGCAGCTCCGAATGGAGCCCAGCTGGCAGGGACAGTGCTGCCAGCCTGCACTGGGAGCAGGGAACGTGGCAGCTTGGACTCCCATGCCTCCTGAAAAGCCAAGGGGAGAGTTCCTTCAGCTCACCCTACAGTTGTATCAGCACTGCCACTGGCTGAAGGAGCTGGGATTAGAGCTGAAATACATTTAATCCACTCGAATATCCACATCCTGGGCAGCCCACAGGCACACCCACGGGCTGAAATTCCCAGCACCTGCAGGGGCATTGATCCTATCAGTGTGGCACTCATTCCACACTCCTCATTGTGACAAAGCCCAGAGCAGTAGGTCTGGGAAGACAAGAGGACACACCATCATTCCTGGCACAAGAAACTTCTGTAAAAGTTCACTTCCATCTAATTGCATCCCAGGTATAACCAACCCTGTGGAAATGCCAGGATTTACGTGCTCAAATTGAGTAGCTGGTAAACATACTCCAGTCCTCAGCTGGACAGCTCCATCCTTCCAGATACTGCTGCCATGCCAGCACAGCTGAAATCCAACTTGTCATCCCACACACTTGTTCTCCTGGAACACTACCATAGCTACATGGCCTCAAATCCTGGACACAACTCTGCACCTTCTTGTGCACCTGGAGCTCACAGTGACTTCTGTGTGTTCGTTCCTGCTGAAGGAATGGGTGAATGTTGCCTGTAAACATTGTTAATTACTGACAAGTAGAGCACTCAAGAACTGGTGCAACATAAGAAAGGGAAAAAAATTTCCAATTTCTTTGAAGGTTTGCCAGCAGAGCTTGAAAATTTAAAGCATTCCACTCTGTTCTTTTCCTTTTATCAACTGATTCATGGGGGAAAAAAAAGACAGGGAGAAAAGAGAGGGAAAAGATTTAACGGGAGGAAGAGGGAATTGCCTTCTCTACTCCCCTCGTCTTCCAAACAACTGGTATTGGTTTTCCACATCTCCTTCTCAAAATCTTATAATAAACGGCCTGCAATTCAATTTCTTACCTGAAACCATTTCTGAAGATGCTTGTTGCTACTGCCACAGCCCATCACAACTAAGTGATTGCCAAGGCACGGTGCAGGGGGCTGGGAGGGGGATGCTGCTGTGGGAGTGGCTCACTGGGCTGGGGAAGCACAGCCTCAGCTGCTGCTGCTGGCCACTCCTCCATGGCTTGGGTGACCACAGCCTCAGCTGCTGCTGCTGGCCACTACTCCATGGCTTGGGTGACCACAGCCTCAGCTGCTGCTGCTGGCCACTACTCCATGGCTTGGGTGACCACAGCCTCAGCTGCTGCTGCTGGCCAGCCCCTCCATGGCTTGGGTGACCACAGCCTCAGCTGCTGCTGCTGGCCACTACTCCATGGCTTGGGTGACCACAGCCTCAGCTGCTGCTGCTGGCCACTACTCCATGGCTTGGGTGACCACAGCCTCAGCTGCTGCTGCTGGCCACTACTCCATGGCTTGAGTAACCACCTCACACAAGCTGGGACACTCAGCTTCAGCACAGCAGCGTCAGGAGAGCTTCATGTTCAGTTCCTCGTGGATCTCTTCAGGTAGACACTAAAGGTCAGTTATATTCATATTTCATACTCCACACACATCTTATCTCCCCCTGTGAGGATCCCTGTATTCTGCACTTCAGGGTTCTCAAATACTTCCAAACCATCTCTGCTTTACAGATTTTTATTCCTTTTATTGTCATTTTGTCTGACTTCAACTTCACTTGATTTCCAGTTGGAAGGATTGAAACAATAAGCAACTTGCAGGGAATTAGTCCAGATATTCTTAACATAATTGTTGTGGGGACTTTTTATGTATAGAAGGAAAAAAAAACCCACAACAGAGTTTCTAATTGCTGCTTAGGCAATTGAGCACTGGGATCACCATATCCAGAGTACAAGTGGGCTAAGATGCTCAAGTAATAAAGACTTTAGATGAACTCTCCTTCTCTGCTCAATTAAACTCCCTGAAAACATAAACATAGCAGAGGTGGAGTCTCCATAGAATAATTCACCATAAGAGGAACCATCTAATACACTTCAACATAAAATGGTCACTCACATTCTTTGCTCACAGGAGATTTGAGAGCTGAATTCACGAAGATCTCCTGTTTTAATACACCTTGCTTCTCTGCCCTTAGTCACTCCTTCTTAAGGCTCTACCTATGGCTGTGAAGACTGGGCAAGGACTAAACAATAAGATTTAACTAGAAATTGTACTTATAATACAATGGTTTGTTTCTCTCCTCCCCCCCAATAAACTTGAATATTTCCTTTCCTACAGCATTCATAGAGACAGAGATACATGCTGTAACTAACTCCATGGAGTGAAGGCAATAAATTATTGTAAACTATCAGCAGGCAGATTAGTTTAGTAAGAGAACTTTTCTTTAGGCATAACAAAAATTTTGATTAGTGCAAGTGAGATATGGCAAGTCAGTCAAAGAACAGCTATTCACCTTTAAACCAGAGCTCTTTCTCACTTTAGCAGAACCAACCAAGCACAAAGCCAATAAAACCCAGCAACCAAGATGCACTTTAATGACACCAGAAGTGATCACATTCCTTTCTTTCAACTCATCTTGAAAGTCAGAATTTGCTGCCATGCACTTCACTGCCTTCCAAGACATGCAACTAATAGAATGTGCACCACAAAATGACCTCACTTCAGAGAATCACAGACTGGTTTGGGTTGGAAGGGACCTTAAAGCTCACCCAGTTCCAACCCACCTGCCAAGGGACACCTCCCACTGCCCCAGGGTGCTCAGAGCCCCATCCAGCCTGGCCTTGGGCACTGCCAGGGATCCAGGGGCAGCCACAGCTTCTCTGGGCACCCTGTGCCAGGGCCTCCCCACCCTCCCAGGGAACAATTCCTTCCCAATATCCCATCCAACCCTGCCCTCTGGCACTGGGAGGCCATTCCCCTTTGTCCTGTTCCCCCAGCCCTTGCCAAGAGTCTCTCTCCCCCTTTCCTGTGGGCTCCCTTCAGGCCCTGCAAGGCCACAGTGAGCTCACCCCAAAGCTTCTCCTCTGCAGGCTGCACAACCCCAATTCTCTCAGCCTTTCAAACTTCCTTGTTCACTGAGTCTCACCAGGAGCATTTGCCACACAAGTATCTGATAACCAGGAGCCATTACTCCACTGAACAGGAATGTGCTTTACCAGCTGGCTGTTTCTGCAGCAGCCACATCTCCCACTGCTGAATGACTGCCTAGCGTCCCACAGAGAACCTCAGATGCAGAACACCAAATTCCCTTGCACTTCCAGATTTTAGAGCTTGGTAAATTATACTTTTAATTATCGTCAAACAGGCTTCATTCTACATATGCAGTTGCTACAGTTTGAAAAAAACCAGGTATTCCCACTAAACCCTTACCTTGTGATTAAATTCATCCTCCTTTCCTGCTCTGCCAAACGCCACGGAGCACAGAACAGAGGGATCATCAACTTCAAGAAACAAGAACTGTCTTTAAACAACGCAGTGCAATGCTTTTGTCTGGGGAGCTACCAACACAAGCTTTCCTCTTCATACAGGACTCAGCAGGCTAGAAATTAGTGACATTTTAAGTGGAACAATTCTTTCATCATCAGGCTGATATTTGGCTGCCGTTCTGGGTGCCTCCCTTAGAAGGCACCAGCAAGAGGGAAGGGCAGGGAACACATTATGCAACTGCTCACTGTAGAAAATAATTTTAACAAATTTTAAAAAACGTCTGTAATAAACACATTGCCAATATATGAAAGACAAAAAGAGCCTGATGCCATTGGTCTAAGGTCTGCCATTTCCACTGGGCTAATTTGGGAAAAGGGAATCTCTCCTGAAAGTTTTTCTGTTTTTATGGGGAGAAGGGAACACTGAAGCCTGTGAACTGCTCCTACCTTCTCCAGAGTCTGGCTCAAATCTGCCTCATCAGACAAACAGGCAGCCTTGCACTGGGAAAGAAGGGGGCAATACTGGGACACACCTGCATCCTCTGTGCTCAGGGGTGAGCCATGCAAATCTAAGATGTCTGCTTCAAAATTCAGCTTCAAGCAAGGGTAAGGGGGTTTTGTGGTGGGGTTACCCACACCTTGGCTGGCTTCTCCACAGCAGGCCCCCCGCAGACCAGGAAACATCCTTTGGAATTTACCTATCAGTTCAGCTGTAAGTACATCGGGTTTTTTTACTCATGAAGTCATAAAAACACTGAGACTTTCTACCCACAGTACAGACTCAAGGGTCTCCAAACTGGCAGTGGTCTGGCAGCAAGAGGCCACATTTGTTCTTTGTGGGGCTCTCAGGGATCCTGGAGGACGCTCATGGTGCAGCACAAGTGTGCTGGCCAAGCTGTCTCACTCTGCTGCATCAGGGACAGGGATATGGAACCAGGAACAGCCAGCTCCCCACTTGTACCAAGCTGCTTTCCTCTGTTGTTTCTGCCCTTCTCAGCAGACACTCAGGGTACTCGTGGGTCTTACTGAAGCTGAGACTCTCACTGCCTCCTCCTCCCTCAGCTCTGGGAATGGAAGTTCTGGCTGCTTCCCCTTTCCCTGCACTCCTGTGGATGGAAGCTGACTGTTTTTGCAACTCCTATGGCTTGCTGTGACCCCACATCTTCATTGTAATTGCACCCAATTTATGCACAACTGTGTTTCTCATGAACACTGTTCTGTTACAGAGGCTCATAAAAAGGGCTTCAACCAAGTACAGCTTTCTGGGAAGGCACCCACTTGAGTAAAGTTTTCCAAGTCTTTGTCTGGGGGATGGCCTGCCTGGTTTTGTTCCACTACAAGGAGATTTAATTGCTAAAACACCTTGGCACATTTTATAAATGCAGTACTTAATGTGACATTACACACAGTGCCCTCAGAGAATCGTACACAGCTCTCTTTATTACACACAGTAGAAAGAGGTTTCACAACCTTTCATCTGTTCAAAGGTAAGAGAGAGGGGTTTTGCTTCCCCTTCTGTGGAAGAAAACTGATTAAATTCCAACATGCCACAGTCTTTGCTAAGACTAGAGCTCCTCTACAGCATGTCAGTGATCACAGGCTCAAACTCTGGAACATAAGAGACACAGCCAATCTAAGTTGCAATACAATAAACACTTCCTCTCCCTTACAGGTCCAAATTATCCCTTTACTTCCTCCCTCCCATTCATTCTGTCACCTTTGATAAACTCCACCTGTTTGCACAACCTGCTCACACCAAACTGTTCCTTAATACTGGCTGTTCTGTGTTACTAAAAAGTGAATAGTTGTCGCTCTTTTTACTGCTGCAGGACAATCTCTCTCTTGGGAAATCCCATTTCAACCAATCATTGCTCCCTTTTACTAGTAAAAATATGAAGTCAGCTGCTCCTTAGACAACCAAACTCTCATATAAGTCATCCTCCAAAGAAAGTTTAGTACATTACAGTTCTAGGTATCTGTTTTCCTTACATTCTAATCAGCTGTAACTCTCATAAAACCATATGCCAGCTAACAAATTGCAAGTTTGTAGGTATAAAAACTGAAGGTATGTAACACAAACTAAGTTCCAAATCTAAAGTCCAAACCAGAATATAAAATCCAACACCTAAATTACCAAGAAATCGGAAAAGCAGATATTTGAAGCATAAAGATTCATATTCTTTCCTGATCCCGTTTACCCTCGCTTTTCTAATCTCTACAAAGTATTTAATGAGATATCATTGCACACCTTACAGGATTACCTGATTTCAAAAGACAGCATTAACTGTGACAAATGCCCATTTTAATGCTTCCCATACTGATCAAATATTTATGACAAGGAAACCGAGTTTTTCTTAGTAATTTTTTATCCCCCCACTTCAAATTTTGTTTATATTGTTCAAAGAAAACTGTTCTCTTACTTCCCCACGCAAATACAGGAGCAGTGGGCTGCCAGAAGTTACTCTGTAGTTTTCTGCAGCAACCAAGTTATAAAATCTACTCTGCTGCATCTGACAACTAATTTCTGATCCTTCAAGACAAGATCTCCCACCCTACATATAGCTCACTACTTAAATTCACAACATGAAATAAGTAACTCACTCTTCCCTGAGTTCATACCCCACAACACCAAATTGCCTTACCCTTAGTGTAACATTTTTTTGCCCAACAAAAGATGTTATTTAATCATCAGACTTTGAAAAATTCTGCATCAAGCCATCTCAAAAATTAGACTTCAGTTATTTCTCAAACCCGTGTTTTCAAGCCACAGTAATGCAATTACTGCCAGTGGCAGGTCTGCTCTAAGTGCAGCTATATGTTGAAATGAGCAACAAGAGCAGATTAAATGATTTTGTGGGCAATTGTATGTTTGATTTATGTCAACTGCCATTACCCTAAGACACAAAGCCTCTTTCTGGGGGACTAAAAGCAAACCTTTTACCATACAATATCAGCTTAGCAGGCTTTGTGCTGATGAATACTGCATTCAGAGAAGCAGTTCTTCCCATTGCAATGTACATGGCTACCCTGCATCTCCTGGAGTACAAAGTTTATCAACTGGCTTCACATTTTAATAATGCTCATCTTAAACTTGGTGGGAAGAACAACATTTTTATGAGAATAAACAGGGACTGAGTGAAAGCTGAATTTGTAGGGAGAAGATAAGTTTAGAAAGCAAGGCAAACCCACTGCCTAGAGAGATTGGACAAAACAGTGACTAAGCTCCTTGTGGTCACTAAAGCATTCAGGGAGATCCCAAGCTACAGCAGTCAGGGAAATGACTAAAAAAACTTCTAGCACGGAGACAGATGATCAAAGGGAGGCTCCACAGAAGCCCTGAGGAAGAACAGGCAGGCAAACAGCCACGTGCATGAGAAGCTGTGCAGGCCCTGACCTCCAGTGTGACATCCCACAGCATCCCAACCCCGCCGGGACTGCCCTCAGAGGGCAGCACCAAAAACCTTTCACAGCAGGTCCACAACGGATCATTCAACAGAAATCCAACGTTTCTGTTCTCCTGGGAACATTCCCTCACCAAGAGCAGAGGCCTGGTCCAAGTCCACTGCAAGTTAATGACGGGATGTGGGTTTATTGTCTGGTTTTTTAAGACAGACTTAACTTTCTGAAAGAAAAAAGGCAGAAAGAAATAAAGCATAATACCTGTCCCCTGTAAATATTTGCTTCTGAATTCTGTTTAGCTAGTGGCTTGGGATTTGTCCTTCCCTGAAACATTTGAGAAATAAATGCTTAGAATTCTTTTAAGCTCTGTTAAGCAAAAATATTTAAATGGAACATACAGCCATGTACAATATGAAAAACAAATGAGTTCATTTCACAGAGCTATGCAAATTTGACTTTTCCTAACCGAGGCATTTTTAAACAAAACCAGGAAAACATGTCTACATATGGCACAGAAGGTAAAACTGCAGCAATTCCATCAGATACAGTAACACATTTCTCCCATGCCGTGAGGGTGCCCACTGCTCATCACCTCTCAGCTCAGTAGCCTATGGGCTCGTATTTCAGTTCACTGTCCACACTAAAATTAAGGCTGGTATTTTTCCTTCCTAAAGCATAGGGAATGAAAAGAATTTTTCAGATTTATGTGCATATTCAGGCATCTTTCACGGAAGAGGCACAACAACTTAGTGAGATTTATTAGTGTTATAAACACTCACGAACAAGATCCCTCTGCTTCGAGTCACTTTCAAAAACTCTGAACCAGCACACCTGACAGACCCCGACACCTGCGCGCAACAAAAACCCCACTGCTCCCCACAAGGAAGGTAAAAGCAAAGCCAACGGGAACACACCCCACCGAATATCCTGCAGGAAGCCCTTTGTTTTTAAAAAAATCCAACTTCGGCATTGCCCTTTATTCAGAGGCTACAGCAAGGCTTATTTCTTGCCAGTCTGGATTCTGCAAGAGGAAAGCAGGTACGGCGGCAGGCGAGTGAACTCTGCTACTCTAACCCGAGGCGGTCCAGATCCACTAAAACCAAACACAATCGGCGAGACGTCTCTCAGTTCTCAGCACTCAACTTTTACCTGAGTCAGGAAGATTTGGCTAAAGGNAGGGAGAATTGGCTAAAGGCAGAGCACGAGCCGCGCCGCCAAAGCACGGCGGCCCAATCCCGAACTCCTCCGGCGCGGGGGAAGGTTTGGGATTTGTCCCTCCCGAGATGGAAACTTGCGAAGGTTCTGTTTGCTTTTCTAAGCGCATTACGGAGATAATTTCGTCCCTTTATTTATTTCTCTCTAAAGAGGGCAGGACACCCTTAAGCCCAGAGCCACGTTCTGTACCACGAGCACAGCCCAGCCGTGACCCTGGCGGCGGGGTCCCCGCACAGCCCGGCCCTGGCTGCCCCGCCAGGCTCACCCGTGTCCCGGCACCGGCACCCCCGGGGGCACCTCCGCCTGCCCGCCGGCGGCAGCCCCGGGGCAGGGGGACAAGCCACCCCAGCGGCTGCGGGACGAGGCGCAAGTCAGCGAGGGGCAGGCGGGCGAACTGCCCCGCAGCCCAGAGCCACCCCCGATCCTCCCCGCAGCCGGGGCTGAGGCTGCGCTCCCTCAGCCTCCACGGCGATGGCTGCTCCTGCTGCCTCACGGTGCGGGGGGAGGAAGGACGGGAAGCAGGGGGAGATTCCCGGTCTCCAGCGGCAGGGCGCCGGGGCTGTCTCCGCGGGCGGCGCCGGGGCGCAGGGTGCCCCGCTGCCCTCAGGACCCGGCTCCCCTCGGAACTCACCTCCCGCCCGGTCCGAGCGCGGCGCCGCCCCCGCGCTAATGGCAGCGGGCGGGCCCGCGGCGGGGGCCCATGTTTACCCGCCGGCTCTCGCGAGAGCCGCGCGCC
>VZRZ01004463.1:262288-277825 GCA_013398175.1 Climacteris rufus
CCCCCACGCTTCAGGCCATGGTCTTGGAGTGTAACCCAGAACACCACACTTCAGGCCATGGTCGTGGCTCTGGTCCTGCACAGTGGGGCTGGAGGGACAAACTTCCTCCCTGAAGGCACTGGACTTCTGGCCTCTGTCCCTCTTGCTATCTCATGGATAGCGTGGGCTCCTGGTCTCATAGTCTCTTGTTCTCATGGATAGCATGGTCTCATGGTCTCATGGTCTCTTTTTCTCATGTATCCCATTGTCTCTTGCTCTCTTGGTCTCCTGGTCTCATGGTCTCAAGGTCTCTTGGTCTCCTGGTCTCATGGTCACTTGCAGGGGAGTCAAAACCTGTGGTCAGTTCCAGAGTCCGTAGCTCCAAGTGTAGAGCCAGTCAGAGGATGTGGGATAAACCTCAGTGGGGCTGCGAAGAAGCACTTGTAGAACCATGAAAGATTTGTGCACAAAGGGCTGGTATAGGCTTAGACCATAACCTTATGGTCATGTTCAGGCACTCCATTGCTTACATGCATGATCCAGCTGTACACACCTCCAAGGAGCTGCATGGAAGGGAGAAGGATTTGGTGAGTGAAGAGACCAGAGTGAGAGTCACAGATAGCCTGAGGAAACCACAGCTCCAAGGTCACAGATAGCCTGAGGAAACCACAGCTCCAAGGATCAAGGAGCCACAAGAGCACACCCACTGTTTCCATGGTGGAAGAGGTAAGGACAGTGTAAAGGGATCGGCCTTTGGAGTGAACTTTGGAGGTTTTTCTAACCCCAAGTTAAGCTAATCCAAGATTAATGAAGCACTGCAAATCCCTATGTGCTCAAAATTCTTAAATCAGCTCTTCTCTCCTAAACTTTCACAAAACTGACAAAACTGTTGAGTCTGGAAAAGAAGCTGATGGTGATGAAATCCCAGGGTTTAGTCAGGTGCTTTGGTTATTGAATTTCTTCTGCCTTGTTCCCCCACTATCTCCATTTCAATGGAATAACTGAAAGCCTGAAAAACTCCATCCTAAATGCTCACACAAAGATGCAATCCCTGCTCTGCTGCGTGCTTGATTTACATTTCCAATCCTTCCACTCAGTGTCTTCCAGCTCCATTCCCTAGAGCCTTCCCTGTTCCCTAAGTCTGCTTAGCAGTACCTGCCTGTTCCTACTACATTTCCCTAACCCACTAACAGCTTGGAAGGGGTTCTCCTTTGTTTTCTGTGTGTGAAGCATGTCCTTGTGATGTCTTTCACCACTGGCTCTTCCTTACTGAACAGGATAGGGGGTATTTTCCATATTGTTTGCTGTTTAATAACAGGAGAAGATTTTTAGCACTACAGCAGATTTTTAGCACTACTCTGATCTTCAGAGGCAAAGTTGCAGAAAGGACATTTCTCCAACGTTGACAATAACCAGCAAACTTTGGCTTTGCCACACAAAGAGAGAGAGAAAACTCTGCAGCACCAGAGCTGTCAGCTCCTGAGGTCTGGGTATTTCTCACACATCAGTGAAATGCAGTAAAAATCTTCACAGATAAAAACTGATAGTTCTCAATTTGGCAAAGGTCAATTTTGAAATGAGCTGGCTTTGCAAATTGGCTTAGCTGCCTGTAGCCTCTAAAGCGAAGTAGGAGATTCTAAGCAAAACATTTCAAAATCGAAGTGTAATTCTCATTTGAAATGGGGGTGTAAGAGCCAGTTTCCCCATGTCTCCCACAATCACTGTAAATATACAGAAAATTAGCCCATTTTCTAGGAAAAGATGATTTGTTCTGCTGATGAAGTCTCGATAAACTCTCTGTCCATTTGTCTGTCCTATTTACAAACACATCCA
This sequence comes from Climacteris rufus, assembly GCA_013398175.1. NCBI lineage: Eukaryota > Metazoa > Chordata > Aves > Passeriformes > Climacteridae > Climacteris > Climacteris rufus. The sequence goes on from VZRZ01004463.1 coordinate 264,101, forward strand.
CGCACAGTCTGTGATTAAATCTGGCTCATGAAGATGTCGGCTGTACTGGCCTAAGCCAGCAAAATCTCCTGTATCCTCCAGTTTTAATGGCAATGAAGAACAAGTAACCTTTCCCATTCATCCCTGAAGTGCCCCTCTGGAGGTTTCCAAATGAAGCGCTGACAGCTCTGACAACTTCACAGCAGCTTTAGCATTCCAGGAATAGTTGTCAGAGGTTACTAAGGAGACGAACTGGTCAACCATGGCATTTGTAGGTCAAGCCCGTGTGAAATGGAGACAATCACCCTGTGAAGATGCACCGAAGAAAGGGGATGACATTTTGGAGGCTCACCTGTGCTGCAGGCTGAGCTTGAAGTGGCACCAATTTAGCCTAAACAGAGATTTGTTTAGGTAGCATTTTATGTCACTTTTTAGTAAACATGCTGTAAGGTCGTTTTTGCTGCTCTTCATTGTGAAACTTACTTTTGTTGTGCCCGTTTTTCACTACCAAGGTAATTGCAAGCCTAAATTCTGTAACTAGCCTTTTCACTTCTAATATACCACAACTGCGCCCTGGAATAGAATGATCTAAGCACAGCCTCCATCTGCAGAAGAGAAGAAAGCGATTCCAAGCTCACAAAATAGCTACAAACTTAATGCAGCCTCACACTTGTTTGGACTACTAATGAGGGAGAGGAGGGAAAGGAAAACAATTCCGTTCCATTCCAGTTATCTTGTGGGCTTGGATCTTTAAATGAAAATAATCCAATTAATTGTCACAGCGTGAAGAAAACAGTTGGGTCTGACAAAAACCAGGCAGAACCCTAAAGAAAAAAATGTACATGTAAGGTCTTCATTTAAGCCAACAAAAGATCTCCTGGTTCTCATGGCCTTATTCCAGAGCCTTCTTTGCATTGTCCGTGAATAATGTCACCGGTATAGTCACAAGGATTACTGATGAAAGAGAGTACCTGTGGAAGGACAAGGAGCAATCAAATATCTGGCCTGGTTTTGTGAGGGTCAAAGCAAACAGTGTGGTGACAGAGAGTGCATACAAAAAGGTGTAAGCATGGACAAAAACTCTCCTAGGTTTCTTAGGATTTAACTAATCTCCTGGCTCCCTGGGACAGCAGCATTCCTTAGTAAAAAACATAGCTCCAAGGCTATTTCCAAAGAGATTGCATACATTAGGGTTGTTCCACTAGCTGGAAACTTTTCATCAGCTGAGCTAACTAGGAATCTCTGCTCTTTAATGAGTCCTTCTCCTTGCAGAGGGATGCCACATCCCTGGAAGGGTTCAAGGCCAGCTGAATGAAGCTCTGAGCATCCTGGTCTAGTGGGAGGTTTCCCTGCCCATGGAAGAGGGATTGGAACGAGTTGGTCTTTCAGGTCCCTTCCAACCCAAACCATCCTGTGATTCTTTTCCATGTAGAGGCGGAGGACTGACCCATGGAACAACTGTAAAGTCACCACTGAAGTCTTTGTTTCTGCATCCTAAGTATTGTATGCTAAGAAAACATCATGGCAGTGAATATGGAAAGATGTGATGAAAGCAGACAGCAATCAAATTTGTCAGAGAAGATGGAGAAATGTCTTATCAGAAGAAAATATTTCAGAAGTGAACAACTGATCAAATATTTGAAGGGCAAAAAGAATATTTTAACTCGCTTTTCATAAAGGTTTGTTGCAAAAAATAAGATCTGGAAGGTAATTTAGAAAGTAATTTCATTTATGCTAGGAGGTAAAGATGTGATGTGGTGGTATTTCTGCCATTTTTCATGTTATTATCTTGTTGGTGTAGCCAGAGGTCAGAGCAGCTGCTTATACATTACCCCCCTTTGCTATCTTTAGCTCCTGGTAGTTTTCCATGGTGTTATCTTGTTTAGGGATAACCTGCATATTTCAGCAATTGATAGCAGCTAATAAACAAAGTGAGGGCATTTGACTTGCAACAGCAATAGACAAAAATCTGATTTGGTCAGTTGTGGGGACTATACAGATAAGTGGAGTTTTATTTCCAAGCTGAGGACATACAAACATGTAAGAGGTTCTTGTTAGTGGCCTCCTTCGCTTCCCCTCTCATCATTCCTGTTGTCTCCTACAGACAACTGAAGACAAATTAATGCACATACTCAAAGGGGCTATTTTTGTGTCTTTTTTTCAACATTTCTGTCTCTGAACCTGACCTACACAACCTCCTGTAACTTCAGTCACGTTCCACTGGCACCAGTGTTGGATAGCAGCAAGAGCAGAGATGGAAATGTTTCCTGATCATGAACTGTCTCTGTCCCAGCTCCTGCTCTTGCTGTAAGCTGAACTTGTGCTATTTGATTTTTAAAAACTGAAAAGAGACCCAAACGCCCAACACACTGAGGGTCATTTAGATCTTCCCAAGCTTACTGGTGAAACCCCAACAAAATTGCTAAGATTTAGAGAACTTATATCTTTAAAGAAAGATTATTTTTGTCTGACTACTCACTTTTCCATCATGCCACGTCCTGTTTGTATGTTTGCTGTTTCGGGGTTAAGGAGAAACAGGGAAATCTCCTTTGTCAGTTTGTCCATCATATATCATTCCACTTGGAATGCAGAGTGAGTCTATATTGCTGACCTTACAGTCCTGCCACTGGATTTAATGTAGATAACCTGGAGCAAGTTTCAGCCCATCCAGGTTGGAAAGTGGTGACAGCAGAGTTGTCTCCAGGCAGATTGGGGTCAGATAGACCCCCTGAGCTGAGAGTCAGCCCCGTGTGCCCAGTGCCAACCTGCTCACACTGCTGCTGCACAAGGCTCTTACTGCTTGTGGGACAAGTCATTCTTGGAGGGCACAGCACGAAGCTTTCACCTCTGCAGGCCACAGCGTTACTGGCTCACGGACACGACTTGAAGGCACAAGGCTCAAGAGATCCTTCCAGAAGAAAGAGGAACTCTTGAAAGTCTTTAGCAAACACCTGTTCCAAGGGCATGCTGTCCCAGCTCTCCCAGCCTCTCCTGGCAGGACAGATGCTTCAGTCCCTCCCTCATCTCTGCAGCCCTTTGCTGGACTTGCTCCAGTTCCCCCACGTGCTGTTCACACTGGGGAGCCCAGAAGCAGGCCCAGCGCCCCAGATGGGTCTCACTAAAGCCAAGTAGAGGGCAGGACACCTCCCTGGACCTGCTGACCACGCTCTCCCTCAGGCACCCCAGGGTGCTGCTTTGCTGCAAACACGCATTGCTGGCTCATGGTCAGCCTGGTGTCCACCAGGACCCTCGGGTACTCTTCTGCTCTCCACGTGGCTGCCCCCCAGCCTGTGCTGCAGCACAGCCACTCACAGACACAGGATCTGTCTGTGCCTGTGGAGCTGGGGCACAGCAACACTGGCAGGGACCCTGCAAGCCATCGTGTCCAAACACCCACCTGACCTGGGGCTACTACCAACTCTACAATAGGTTGTCTTGTCTAGCCAGGTCCTGAAAGCCTCCAAGGGCATCTACTCCAATATTTTTCTATCCTCCCACCAAAAACATATCCTAATGTCCAATCTGGACTACCCAGAGCACTTTGTGGCTTTCACATCTTCACATACCATCTTCCACTGCTGAGCAGAGCTTGGCTCTCCTTTGGTTTGTCATTTTTGTAGCTCCTTTCCAAGTTTTCTCTGTAATTCATTATTTTCAAATAATGATGCTACTTTACAGGATGCCAAAACTACTGTGTGATCCATTATGTAACTGGCAGTGGGAAGTGGGTGTCTACAAAAGTAGTATTTGCTTATCCCGTGGCTGTTTGCAGGAGTAGCACACCCAGTGAGGAAAAAGGACATCAGTCAGAGAGAGGAGAGTAGAATAAGGAGATCCACTGACATTTGTTTTTCTTTAGGTTCAAATGCCTTCTTTTCATTTTGAAGCATTTGTATTCTATACTACAAACCTCTTAATCCACTGGTAAACATTTAAACCTCAGAGCTGGAACTGAGTTGCCTCTGCAGCTGATAATCCCCAATGAGTAATGGCCATCAAGAGGTGTTGCTTCTTTACTATTCCCTGACAGTGGTGTTGGCTGTAATCTTTAATAGCCCTGAGCATATCTGCAAACTCCTTTCTCCCAGGTATTCCTATGGGTACTGTGAGATTCAGCTCAGTCACACTGCTCTGTGATCACCTGGAAGCTGTCTGGAGAGCTCTGGGACTAATGCAATATATTCCTGTTAAAGCATCTGGCCAAGAGATCTCTTTTTCCCCTAGAAGTTGTACTTGAGCCTGAGTTTAGAGCTCTTGATGGCACATTGAATGGTGCATAGATTCAGTCAGGCCTTTTACTGCCTTTTATTGACCATTAGAGGTTTTCTGGCAGCAGCACGCTGGTACTGAACTGCTGTCAGTGTGTCTCTTAGGCTGCCCATGAGGGTGGTTTTGCTCTCATCTAGTCTCGACTGATTTTGCTTTTTTAGATGATTTTTTGCTACACAACATCAGTTGCTGCCAAAAGAGGCACAGAACATAGTTTAGAGTAAGCAGGTATTTAGGTAAAACATTTTGTGAAATTGGCCTTCCCTGAATGTTTCTGTTCCCTGAGATTTGGGGTGCTTTGGGCAAAATCCAAAGCTGTGACTCTCCACGCTAAGTTCAGGTGTAGTAATGCAAGTTTCATCACAAGAGATGCCAATCAGAATATTCTGCTTGTTCCTCTTCCTTCTGGAAGGACCTATTTTATTAAAATCATGTTAAAATAATTCCTTACAGTCCTCTACAAAATACTGGTGAAACTGAACACTGCAACCACCTCTACTTTCCCCTCACTCAAGAAAAAATCTATTTCAAGCAGGTTTTTTATGCTACTACCATTCTGGCTTGTCAGACTAAGCCACACCATTAATTTTAGCCAAGTGATCACTACCTTTGTGCTTTTTGGAGCTTGCTTTTTTATATCCATTCTTCATTTGATTTCAAGCTCACATGCTGTATTTTAAGCATGAAATTCCTAGTCTACCAGCTACATGAACAGAGCTAATCTTGTCAAAGAACAAATTAGCACTACATAATAAATAGTTGTCTGCAGCCCATTCCAGGATTTCTTTACTATTCTTGATTAGGTAAAAAGATGAAAAGCTACTTCTGTTGCCAGTAAAAATCACATTTCACTAGCTGGACTTTTAAAATTATCATGATGTAGCACAACTAAACCCAAGAAGGCAAACCTTATGCCATTGTGTTATTACCTTGCCCAGTTGTGCCATTCCCCTGTCCAAGCACTATTTTAAATGGAATGGAATTACAAAAAAAAAAAAAAAATTACTCAAGAACCCCTGAAAAATAGAACATTCACCAAGGAATAATTCAGAAGTAACCTACTGATAAAGCTGCTTCGTGCTTCAAGTGCTACCACATCTGGTCTAGCGATCTTGACTTATCCAATGGTAAAACTTCCTGGTTTTGTTTTAAATGGCTGTAATTTCTTCCCTTTCTGTCGAAAGCACCAGGCAATGCCTTCTGTAAGCCAGAGCAAGTGGCCAAATGTACCAGTTCCTTATGGAACGGTGGCAAGTCACCTTTGTCACAGCAACTCCACAGCTGCCACATCTCCCCAGGTATGGACTCACCCCATGGAGCAGAGAGACACAAGCACTGATGAAACAGGGCACATAGCCAGAGATGTGCAAGGTGAACGTGCCATCTGTAAAATGCATCAGCTGTAACCAGGAAAAGCTCCCGGAGCAGGGTGGCTGCAGGGGGGCAGTGGCACGAAGCAGGTGACACATTGCTGCTGCTCCTGCCTGCAGCGCTGCTCTGAGCTGTGTGGTGACATCAGTGAGGCAATCAGAAGTGAAACAACAAACACATCTCAATCAAACATTTCGACCACGACTACGTCCCTTTGCTTGTGAAAATTACATCCCTTTGCTTGTGAAAATGCCATCACACCCTTCTTCAAGGGACGCCTCTGAAGCAGTTTGGAGATCTGCCAGGAAAGGGAGTCAGCAGAGACACCTCCCGAACGTGAGCCACTGACAGAGGTTCCAGCTGCTGTAATATTTAAAACGGACTCTAAAGCTCTCAGTCCAGTTTCTTAAGCTCTCTTGAAAACACTCCTGATTAATGCCAAAATAAGATCTCTTCAGGTAAAGTAGTAAGAGAAGCAGGGACTGTCCACATCACCAGCAGTGACAAAACATGGCAAGGCTTACCCAGTTCCAGTTTACAGCTGAAATTCAGCCCTACACTGTTAAACTCAAGGGATGCTGCTCTTCTAACCTCTTGTCACCCCTGCCTTTCTCTTGCTGCAGTGAGGGTGTTCCCTCCTGACATCACTTGTGGGATGAAGCTTCCCTGCCCTCGGTGCACGTGTGAGGTTATGGCTGGGGGCAGCACCCACAGCACTCACACGCTGGTTCTTCTCTCTCATTCATGTGTTGTGTCACCACAGCACCTATTCTTCCAAGTTCTTCTTTAGAGGAGAACAGAATGGACTCTGTTAGCATTTCACATCTTCTCCTGGTGCATTTTTTATTGATGGTCTTTTAATTAAAAATGTAGAGAAGGACTATGCTGTAAGGAAAAATGACTAGTAGAATGACTAGAGGAAGAAGGAGCAAGCCAGATTGCAGGGCTGGTTGAGCTAAGGTGTTTGAAATAAAGGGAATTAGAAATGCAATAAGGTGTTGGTGACTTTTACTTTCAAAAAGCTGGTGTAATAAAAGCTTAGAACAAAACTGTTTATCAGTCAGCCTGTGCTGGTCAACAGGGCAAGATTTAGTTAAAAGTGAAGGAATTTCTTTTTGGTGTTGTGCCCTAAATACAAGGCAAAACATTTTTAATTGGTCGAATTATTTTAAAAAACTTGTGTCTATGTAAGATGCTAAGGAAACCAAGCAGGCAGAGAAATTATTCCCTCCATTTTCCGTATTTAGCCTGATTTTGGAATGTCTTCCCCAGTCCACTTGCATTCAGGCTGTGAGTGCTTCTGGGGATGAACAAGTTACTGCAAATTTTTTCTTGTCCAGAGAAGCTCAAAGTTCAGGAATGATATTAGGTGTAGGGGACCAACAACAGGTGATTTATGTTGTACTCAATGCCAGTCCTACAAACACACAACAAAAAGAACTTTTAGAAATTTATCTGACTGTGGGAAGAAACATGACCAGCACTAAGGAAATTAGGAGGTGTTTTCAGAAGCTGTGCTTAGGAACAATCTCCTTTTTAGAATGCCTGTGTGTGCATCTGTGTGTATTCATGTGTATTTGAAGGAATCAGCCTTCACAAAAAGAAGTCCTTCTGTCAAAATCCCAGTGCTGGTGGGATGAAGTTTGATTCACACCCCTTTATAAGGGTGGAGTGTGTGGATTCAGACCCGGCCCTTTGGTTTATGTGTTTCTCCATTTGGTTTTATTGTGTGAGTCACAAAGTACCTAAAAATGCACACATGGAAAAGGCTCAGAAATAGCACATATCTTTTATGACCAACTGGACCAATTTACCATCCTAGACAGGAAAGACAATAAAATTAAAAAAAATAAAAATCTAACTTTTTACTGAAACTACTTCATATATCTCCTCATTCAATTAGAAAATATGAACTGTTCTAGGAACCACCAAGAAACATTGAGTCATTTGTAGAGAAACATGAAGTCATTTGAAGAAAGCTCACATTATTACATCATCTGTCTGAACAGGGATTTATTGCTGCTAAAACTCCATGCTGCAGAAACACAGCCTCAATAGATCATCATTTACCTTGCCAATAGCTTTAACAGGAGAGGGAACAGGCTGGAAATCTCCAAAAGAAGATCAGAGACTGGGGTGTTTGCAAGCTGAAGGCGTGTGTAAATTCTAAATACTGTTGGTTAAGTGTGTTGAGAGCTCTTTGCACAATTGAGGAAGTGCAGTTTGTGATGTGGCCTGTCTTCACTGGAAGAGATTGGAAATGATTTGCTGTTCTGCAGCTTGTTATTGTGTTTAAGGTAGTTCCTGTGTAATTCTGCAAAACAACAGGACTGTCATTTTCAGGTTGGTAGGACAGGAGATTGTCCAACTGAGGCAGTACTGACTTGTCTATGATGTCATATGTACTTTCCCTTTCTTGCTTTTATACTCTCTCTTGACATTTTGTAATCCTTTTGAGTATTCCCTTACTGACTGGGGATTTTGTTCCACAAATTTATTCCTTTGCGTAATTTTAAAGAAGGCTGGACAGCCAATAGTATTTGTTGTTTTTCCCTACGTGATATTTCTGCTTTTCATTATACTTACTTTAAAGTATCCTGCTTTCACCCTACATTTAACTTAAATTTTTGTAGAACTCTTAATTCTGCACTCCCTTTACATTTCTGATGTTCCTTATTGTCTGAGTGTTTATCAACCACAGTCAAATATCCCTCAGTTTCATCCCAAGAAGACTTAAAAACCCCTTCAAAAAGAAGTAGAATTTGTCCCAAAAGACATCTCCAGTAAGGAACTGAAAACAAGCCTTGATATTTCTAATGTCAAGCTATTTCACATCTGCTTTTATATCAGAAGAGAAACTAAAATGAAAGCACCCAGCATCTTTCCTGTTTGCAGGTTGTCTACAGAAAGGAGCTCAAGGCTGGAATGAGCAGAGTGGCCCTGTATTTATTGACCTCACCTCAGTTGTCACCTGTCAGCTATAAAAGCTCTTAATGTATCAGAGGGAAATGCTTTAAATGCAACATGGGAATTTTACAGCAAGAAAATGGCTTTAGCTGAACCTCAGGAATTGCGTCATTAAGCATTGCTATCAATGCAGAGGTTACAGTAATAAACTAATAATTCCTTGCATTTTTTACTACATCAGAGCTGAGGCGTGGAAGCTGCATGACTAAGGGTTTATAAGAGCAGAAATCTTGTGGTGACTGCAGTATTTAAGCTAAAGAAGGAATTTATGCTGCCTGTTCATACTCACAGACCTTCAGTTTCTCTTTCTATCACTGTTTTAAGTGCTAGAAAAAGTAAAGCTGTGAACATGGGATTTGTACAATTTTTCTGTCTGCTTTACAAACTCTGTGGGACAGCAACCCATAAAAGGGTTTTTGCACTGCAGTATGTGGACACTGGAAAACGAGATTCTGAGAAAGCAGCCAGTTAAGCAAGAAACTGCCCAAAGCAGCCAGAAGGAAATGCACAGAAGGATGCCCAAGGTCAGTGCCCAAAGTCAGTGCAGAGATTAAGTAGGTGATTCTCTGGATGCTTCTCCCTCTGCATAAACTCAATCTTTGAGCCTGGTGCCTAATCCAAGTGAGCTCCTGCCTTATTAAGGAAAAGGAAAAAGCCCCAAACCAAAGATCAGCTGCATCCTATTTCAGCTGCACATTAAGGCACTTGTTAAGGCAAATACTTACTTTAGAAACAGAAATGTACTGGTTTGCAGTGGGACTGTATAAACAAATCTCCTACTGCCAGTCTTGTGTGTGTTTTAGCCTGAGCCTCTCTTGGTTTCCTTTGCTGGGGTCACTCCCATTTTTGTCCCTCACTAAAGGGATTGGAGCAAAGGGCTGTCAGGCAAAGGGAGAGCAGCAGAGCACAAGGCAGGTGCCTGGAGGGCTGCAGCTTAGAACCTGTGTTCCCACCTGGGACAGATTTTTGGTGACCCAGTATTTATCAAAGGCGGGTAAAGCACACCTTTCATCACCTTCTGTGTGGTTCAGGGCCCCATTTAATTGTTTTTCTTCAATTGGAGCTGAACAAGCCAGAGCCAGTTTCATCTTGCAGATGCCTCAGGGCTGAAGTGCAGATTGACCACTCCTGTATTTCTTTACTGTAACAGGTAAATACAGGTGTCTCAGGAATTTAGCAGTGCAGAAGGAAGTAGCCATGGCCCTGCAAGCAAGGGGGGAAAGCTGCCCTAGGAAGCTTTGCTCTTGTTTGGGTTCTCTGCTCCAGGCATTTCATGGGAGGCGTTTCGTGGATGAGTTCTGACCCCAGCAGATCAGCAAATCCCACACCCAGCCATGCAAACCAATTGTAAATGATCTTTTCCAGGGGCTTCACGGTGGGAAAGACCTGGGATAAAACCAGGTGTGTTTGAAACCTGCACTTTTTAGACTTGGAGGCTGAAGAGCATTTCCATCAAACACAAAATTCAGGTAGACAGAGGAGATGCTTCAGGAAGTGCGAAGGCCTCAGGAGGTAATAAAATTTTACTGGGCTGATCAGCCCTCCAAAATATGGTGCTTTCACTATTTGAAAGCTGATTCTTGGCAAAAAAGTATCTGTATCAGGGAAAAACCAAAATATTAGATGGCTCTTATGGACCATTATGGCCGTTATAAAAAATTTATAGCTTCTTGTGGATTGCTGGCTCTTGATTTGTGACGAAATCTTTAATGTTCACTAAGATACAGTGGCACTGGGAAACCAATACCTTTTCTGCAAGGGTGTGAATTCTCAGCAGAGCTTACTCTGCTTTATTCTGGTTTTTGGAGTGCTATGGTTTACCAGCATAGGTCCTCCATGCATTTGATTCTTCTTGGAAGGGTTTTTGGGGTTGCTGAGTATTCCACACAGGGTCAGGCGTTCTTGTGACCTCAGAAAATGAGCTGAATCTACTGAAAATCTGGCCTTGAGCATTACAAGAAGCACTTAAGTGTGATGGACTTCTGAGAGTTGGATCTGAGAGTGTGGGAGCTTGATCTCGTGGCAGTCCGTGTCGTCAGGGAGCAGAAAAAGCCACCCAGCCTAAGATGGAAGCTCAGTGTGTGCAGAGTGTGATTAAACCTGCCAATAATTCTCCACAGGTCCTCTATATTGAGATTTTATTCCCACTCTTCCCCCGTGTGCCTTATGAAAGTGGGAGCAGTTTTTTCAGTAGTGGGATGATGGCAAGACGGGCACCTTGTGGGCTGTTTGAACCTCACCACTGGAAAGCAAATCCAAGAAAAGCAGACAAGAAAAGGCAAAGGCTTCCCTGTGGTGAAAAAGGTTCAGCTTTGTGAATGCTGATGCAGACCCATTTTGTTTACACACTTGATAATTAATAGTGTTTGCTTAGTTGTCTAACTAGACTAATGATTAGTTTTACTCTGTCTGTAAATAAGACAATCTGTGGCTATAGTAGAACAAAATTTCTCACTGTGAGTTTGTCAAATAAATGCAGATTGTGAAATACAAATATCTACTCTGTCCTGTGAGCAAAAGCCTGCATTGTAATTCTGCAAAGAGTTGTCTGGTTGAGTAATAAACCTCCTGTGAAACACAGAGGGTCGAGAAAATACAGGTTGTGAATTTGAAATTCATCAGTATTTCAGGCTTGCTTGCATGCAGCTGGTTTGTGCTCCTGAAAGCTCATTGCTCTCCCAGTGCAGGAAGGAAGGACAGAGTTATGGGTTGCATCACCCAGCACGTTTGAGGAGGTGTCAGATGTGAAGCACCCGGTGGGTGCTGCAGACCAGTAGGTTTCATGGTGCAGGACAGCAGCAAGCAAGTAGGGCTTTGCAGTGAGAATAAGCATGGTAATCCTGCAGTAAGAGTGCTACCACAGAATTATGCTAGTTTATATTTCAAGATGATGCTGATTTATATGTTATGATGACCCCCTGCCTCTGCTGACTGCAGAAGTTAGTACCTGCAAGCTCCTGTGGCTCTTGCAGGTGGTTGTGAGCTGAGATCTCTGCCCCATGAGGCTGGAAGGCAGCTATCAGACCTAGCCCAGACACCTGGGCTTTAGGTGAGATGAATGAGTGTGGCAGCAGCCCAGGGTGCAGGGCAGAGGTGTGTGAAAGTGCCTGTAAGTCCAGAAGGCACCTCAGAAAGCTCATGGGGTTTATGGTTCACTCTGGGCTTTCCCTGCCCTGCTCCTCTGTGGCAGCTGTATGGAGTTCGTATCTCCTTGCTGCCTGCTGTCTGGCCCTATCATGCACAACATCCTTAATTAGCCACAACACATTAAATTGCTGATGTGAATGAGTATTTCACAGACATTTCTCTTTTAATCAGCAAGAAAACGAAGCTGAGGATGTGTCAGTGTACTCACAACAGCATCACTCAGCACGACCATGCACGTGATTAAGCAAATTGCTTTCAGGGAAGTGATTCATTGCTTTGGGTTTGCTTTTTTTTATTTTTTCTTGCATTATACATAATAGGCATTTAAATGTGCTGTTATTTATAGATGGCTCTGGGACACATTGTGTGCATCATGAGTTAAGTAATTCACGTCTGCCTTTATCCAAGGGTGCAGACATCAGGAAAGCACAACTGAAAGATGACCATCATGTAATAATTATGTTTCAGTGTCTCCTCATATGGAGTCAGATCATTTTGATGGAGGATGGCTTCTGGGAGATTGTTCCCCTTGAGCATTGCTTAGAAGTTGTGAGACTCAGGATATCTTTCCTTGCTGTGTTTATTCTGGAGTACTCAGACCTATCTTGTCCTGTTGTTCTGGTTAATTTGTTAATGGATAATTGATTTAATGAGAAAGGAAAGTCTCCTGTTCACAGTCAACTTTACAATCCTGCCTGCCTGGATATGTAGCATGCCAAGATACTGGCTCCCAGCTCATATTTCTGATCTTCCACCTACTCCCAGTACCTATCTGATGTCCTGGTTTCCCGTGTGTCCCAGCCACCAGTGAGGCCTCAGCAAGTCAATACTGAGCAGGTGTCCCAGGGTGCAGCTTATCAGGTGCACATTATCTCATCTCAGCTCTTCAGGGACTTGTGTGCTCTTCTGAAACACACAGCCACTCACTGTAGGAGAAGAAAGTTGGGTTAGTGGCTTTTTGTTTCTTTTCCCTCACTAACTGGGAATCGAGAGCCATGAATTTAACGTAGTGTTTTACGTGGGACTTCCCATGTGGTGTGTGACAAATCACGAGTTGAATTTCCTGTTGTCTGCAAAGAAATCGTGTTTCACTGCCATTTGTGCCCTGAAAAGCCAGCCTTGGGTTCATTTGGCCTCTGCAGTCATTTGCAAGTTGTTTCAATTTAGGATCATATCACAAGTGCTAGAAATCCTCTCTGCTTAAGAATCCTCTCTGCTTAAGAACAGGAAGCATTCTCAGTACTCATAAAAGTGAATGCTGAGCAAAGGTAATTTGGAAATTATTGCTGTGATTATCGAGCTGCAATACTAGTAAATAATGTGGTATCATAAATGTGGTAAATAATTTGCATCCAATTTCCACATTTTATCACAGCGTCTGTCTGGAATTTGAAGTGCTGTATCCCAGCCAGTTTCTGTAGCTCAGCCCTGGGGGAAGATCAGAGTTTGCTGGTTTTGTTAACTCTTGAAAGCAAAAATCAAAGATGAAAATCGCATCAACTCCCTACCACTGGGGATAGGGAGGGGTCCCCTGCCAATGGCTCCAGTGCCAAACTCAAATCCTCCTTTAACCCAAGAACCAAACCCCTTGAGGTTTAGCCCTGGTTTTATTGCTGATAGCCCTCCTAAGACTTTAGAGAAAATGCTCTGTGTAGAAGGCAAGAGCCCTGGTGGGGCAGCTCAGACAAGCAGAGCTGGCAGAACCCCTCCCTCCCCGGGCTGTGCTGCTGGGGCCTCACTGCAGGCTTGGGTCAGCGGCACCGTGAGCTGTTTCCCTGCCTTCCTGACCTGCAGGTGCACGTGGGGGTGGGTGCAGGTTCTGCTTTTGCTGTGGAGAAGTGTAGCAAGGTGTGGTGAGTGCTGCCATGGCCCCGAGCTCGCCTTACCCACGGAGGTTTGCTGTGGGGATGCAGAGGAATGGTGCTGGGGATGCAGAGGAATTAACGGTTCTGGGGATGCAGATGAGTGGTTCTGGGGATGCAGAGGAATGAA
>VZRZ01004463.1:278148-316217 GCA_013398175.1 Climacteris rufus
GAACGGTTCTGGGGATGCAGATAAATGAATGGTTCTGGGGATGCAGATGAACGGTTCTGGGGATGCAGATGAACGGTTCTGGGGATGCAGATAAATGAATGGTTCTGGGGATGCAGATGAACGGTTCTGGGGATGCAGAGGAACGGTTCTGGGGATGCAGAGGAACGGTTCTGGGGATGCAGATGAATGGAACTGGGGATGCAGATAAATGAATGGTTCTGGGGATGCAGAGGAATGGTGCTGGGGATGCAGAGGAATGGTTCTGGGGATGCAGATGAGTGGTTCTGGGGATGCAGAGGAATGGTGCTGGAGATGCAGAGGAATGAATGGTTCATGCAGATGAACAGTTCTGTGCCCCCTTTGCCATAGGGTGACAGCTCGGCAGCGCCGCAGTCCCAGCTGCCACAGCTGACAGCAGCATGTGGCTCGCTCTCCTCTTGCCCCCACTCGAGCTGTTTCGAGGCTGACTGGCTCTGTGTCACTACATGCCATCAATTTAGCACTTGGCTTGCCTAAAATGCTGTCACAGCTGCTTGTGGCTGACATCTTTCACTTACCAATGTGGAACAGTCTCTGAGGACCCACCGCTGAGCTCCGTGTCTGCCTTGGGGTGGTTTCATGGGAATGAGCAAATAAAATTGCTTTGCTCCCATTGTGCCTGTCATGGTTATTCCTCAGAAGCCTGGGGCTGCTTTTCCAAGTTCGTAAGAATGTGAGTGTAAGAGATGGCTCTGCAGGCCACCAGTGTGTGCTCCCTCAGTATCATCCCCCGGGACAAGTGCTCACCCTGGAGCAGTGGGACTGTGTTAGGATGTGTGGGCACCTGTGCTGTTCAGCATCTCCCCCAGTCATGGCAGTCACTCCCTGCTGTAACATCTGCTGCTGTTTCTGTCCCAGCTGGGAGAGGATTTGCCCCTCTTCATCACTGTCAGCGGATCCAATGCACTGTCATACGGTTTCCCTCTGAATTTCCTGCAGCTAATGAAGCTGCAATAGTAGGACAGCAGCAGGAGAAGAGCCAGACTCATCCCCACAACTTCCTTCTCCTGGCTTCTGCTTTCACAGTGCCTTTTCACAATGGTCTGTTCCAAGTGAATGTGTAACCAGCTATTGTCAGGATAACCCCATATCATAGATCCACACTGATCCCGTGTGAGGTCAAACCAAGTTCACCAGTAGCAGCTGATTCATTGCACACACCTTCAAAACCATCATTAAAGGTCAAATCTGTAGCATCCTTTAGCCTGGGCATAATAATCAAGATTCCCTTCAGAGGACACACTAAGAAATGCTTTTGCTGATCAAAAATTTTACAGACTAAATAATCTACTTCATAGAATCATAGAATCTCGGGATGGCCTGGGTTGGCAGGGACCTTAAAATTCATGTCATTCCATCCTGCTGCTGCCATGGGCAGCACTGCCCCAGGGTGCTCAGAGCCCCGTCCAGCCTGGCCTTGGGCACTGCCAGGGATCCAGGGGCAGCCACAGCTTCTCTGGGCACCCTGTGCCAGGGCCTCCCCACCCTCCCAGGGAACAATTCCTTCCAATATCCCATCCAACCCTGCCCTCTGGCACTGGGAGGCCATTCCCCCTTGTCCTGTCCCCCCAGCCCTTGCCAAGAGTCTCTCTCCCCCTTTCCTGTGGGCTCCCTTCAGGCCCTGCAAGGCCACAGTGAGCTCACCCCAAAGCTTCTCCTCTGCAGGCTGAGCTATGCCAGCTGTCCCAGCCTTTCCTCACTCCTCAGAGCACAAGAGCATTGTGTCTTTAGGTGGTTCCTCTGAAAGGACCCAGTAATGTTTTTGGTGAGTTGCTGGGTGCATCAGGAGAACCCAAGCATCTGTCAAGGCAGGCAGTCAATATGTCAGAGCCATGTAGTGAGGCTTTGTTGAGGGAGCTGTAGCAGACATTCACTGGCTGCCATAATCCATGGTCTGAATCATTTAGCCCTGATTTAGCCCCATGCGAGTTCAAAGCAGGCAGATGACATCCACACCATGGCCACACTGGTGATATGCTTTAGGGCTCATTTTAGGACAGAACACAGTTACAGATACGCTTTTCTCAGATAAAGGGCTGCCCTTGTGAACTGCTAACAGCAACATGAGCCCACTGTAGGAGCTGAGTCCGACAGCAGTGCCCACAGAACCATGGCCTGTTCCCACCAGGCATGGGGCAGTAGGGATGCCAGGGTGGTGGTGAGGAGCTTGTTTTGTTCTTCTCACAGTGTCTGCACCTCCGTGTTGAGCTGTGCAGCCTCTCCTGTGCCCCAGAGGGTGTTGTGGATGCAGCACTGCACAACAGGGACATCCTCCTTCTGCCCGTGTCCCTCACGCTGAGCACAGAGAGCCCCTACGGCTTCCTTGGCCTGTGTTGGTTTTCCAAGTTCAGCTTAGACACAAGCCTAGGCTGGGTGGAATTAGGCTTTTCAAAGGGATCTAGACGAGGCTGAATCCCTCTTTTTTTCACTCCCCTACTCAGACTCTTTTTAAGATGCCAGACTGAGGTTTAGCTTTTTCAACACATTGTTTATGCTTTTCCTCATGTTTTTCCTCCCCTAGCTCTGCCTTTCACATTTTGCTTTTTGTTTGTGCTATTTTTTGCCATTTTTAACTTGGGGCTTGGGCATGCCATGCAGACAGACAGCCACTGCCAGCCTTTCTTCACCCATCAGCAGCACTCGGGCAATCCTACCACACTGGGCAGCAAGATCTGTTTCCAAGTCCCTTCTAGGATCTGGCCCCACCTTCTGTAATACTTTTTGGCAACAGAAAGGTTTCCTGCAGCCTGGGCAAGGATTTTGTGCCCAAGAGCTGCAGTCTGTTAGCTCTTTGTTCCAGCTGCGGAGACAATCTCCTTTCAGCATCAGATGTAGGTGTGTCCCGTGCTCTCAGTTTCCAGCTTCTAACGCCAGAAGGACAAAACAAAAGACTTTCTGTTCTCAGATGGCTGCAGAATAAGGTGAAGTGCTGTATTTCTTGCAGGCATATCACTTAAAGTGATTTTGCCCTTGAGAACAGCATTACCTCACACACAACAAGAGAACGTCTGTGTGCTTAAATGTCAGGCCTCACAAGACAAGGATTTCTCTGTTGTGAGTGCTGGTGTAGCTTTCTCTCTCATTTGCTATTTGATTGGTTCTGGTACAGAGTTTTGCACAGGTTTCCTTAACACAGTGGACAGCTTTTATTTAACACAAGGGAGGGATCAGTGACAGCAAGTGGAGCAGCCAGGTAAAAATGCTTAAGCACCAGTGCTCTCCTGCACAGCAGCCTGTTTGCAGAGCTTCCCCCTTGGCACATTCGTGTTTAACAAATATCTCAATCTCTATGGCTCTGCTTCAGCTCTGCCTTGTTTGTCTTGTCTTTCCCTGGTGGAAGTTTATAAGGGCAGCACTTGCCCTCTGTTTGTACATCAGTGCCCTCACCTCAGCCAGGGGCTCTCGACAGTGAGCTGCAGTAGCAGCCTCTCCTTAGGCCAGTGCTGGAGAAGGGGAACATAGCTGCCATCTGATTCCCCAGGTAATCCATAGGCCCCCTGCTAATTGCCTTTACACACTAGGCTGCACAGCCTAAGTGCAGGAAAACAGCTTGTGTCAATCCAGAGAACAGCTAATGAGAATAACCAACCATTAGCACATCAAAGCAGATAATAAATGCTGGAGAGCACATCTCATGGCTCAGAGTCTCTTGCAATTTTTGAGGGTTGTTCTTTTTTTTTTACTTCCCAGTGAAAGAGAAACCACTCCTGCACAACTTAGCCTCCTAGGGTGACTTTTATTAGGGTTATAGATGAAATAAATGTACGGTGAGTTACAGCAGCTGGCATTAAGATCCTAGACTTACCCATGAAAACTGTGGTCTGCTGAGGCCCTGTTTCACTCTGCAGGTCAAGGACTTCAGGGCCAGCTGGGGGAAGTCTGGAGAGACTGGAACTCTCTCAGTCCAGTTTTACCAACAGGCTCAGCTGCAGGGACTGGGTGAGAAGGGGCAGAAAACACAGCAGAGAACTGTGCCAGTACACCCTTCTGTGCTGCTTTATTTACCCTGACCTAACTCACACAGGGTTTCTGTATGGAAACACTGGCATTAGTCCTTACTACAGCCACAGAGAAACAAAGGAAATGCATCTGGAAATAAACTACCTGCAGCTAAAACTTTGGGAATAGCAACTGGAGAATTTTCTAAACTTTGGTTCAATATTTTGCTGGCCAGTCTCGAAGCTCTCCCCAGTCCATGTACCTACATGACACCTCTCCACAGCAGAAACTGGCAGCTGCTGAAAAGCCCTTTTCTTTGGTGTGGGAAATAGCAGAAAGTCAGTAGTCTGGGGAGTAGAAATGCAGAAAATGCAGACTGCTGAGTGCTTTTTAAGCTGGACAGTGATGAGAAGGGAACCTGGACAGTGGTGAAAAGGCAGTGCCATAATTAGCTGGGATGTTCCTCTTCCACATGAGGCTACTGTAGGATCTTTCATGACCAGTTCCCATCACCAGGGGTGTTACTGAAGTGGGCAAAAAGCTTCTGGCTTCATCAAAGGACCAAGTATTGCATAGCACAGGGCTGCTGGACACCTTTCTTGGGACTTTGCTCCAGCAGACAGACACTTGCAAGGGGCAGGAGCTGGCTGCTGCCTCATCCACCTGCTTTGGCAGAGCACAGAGCTTTTTTCTTGCAAGTGCCTCCTAAACACAGCTGACTCCCTCCTGCACCATGTTCTCCTCTGGGAAACCACTGGGACCATGGCCATTCTCAGAGCTTTTTTAGAATGGAGTTTCTTCCCTCCTGGTACAGCACTGCAGAGTAGGACACTGTTCATTTTCTTGTTTCTTTTGTATACATTCCCTACGGGATAGAAGACCACAGTTCCCACCTAGGAGCAAGCAGCATAACAGGATCTACAGCTGGACCATTTTCCATACAAAGCCACCTTCTGAAGCCTTACTCTTCTTTTGCCTGTACTCAGGTGTTTCTCCAGGTGGAATAACCCCCTGGGACAGCATGGTGCTGCTGGTGGCATTGCTGATGCACTGCCCACAAGTCTCAGTGACATCTTCAGCTCCCAGAGTGCAGGTTTGCCTTGGAGACAGAGCCATTGTATTCCAGCCACACACTCGGGCCAGGCTGCTCTTTCCTGCCAAGTTTTGATGTCACTCCAAAGCAGCACATGCCCACAGCTCCATTTCCTCACCTTTTCCATGGTGTTATTATTTTGGCAGAGTCCAGGAGCTGACAGCAGCTGCCTGGTTGAGTTTCATCAGATGGACTGGCAGAGGGGTAAAATCCAGATGCTCATTTATTCTCTTTACACACTCCACGTGCTTATCTTTGGTGACCTTGATGCAAAGCTCCTTGAATTGCTTGGGACACTCTGTGTTACCTTCAGTGACCATAGGAATGTTGGTTCCTTTTTGCTTGTAAGAGATAGATACATCAGGCTTTGTTCCCTGAGATAAAAGCTGAACTGGAAAAGAGTGATGGCTGGGAAGGAAAAGAAGGGAAATATTTCCTCTGCCACCAGAGAACATACTTGAAATACTGATGGATTTATAAAGCCCACTTCATTGCATGGAAAGGCAGTGAGGATCCTTTCTTGAGAAGCTATTGAGAGCTCCGCAGATGAAAATCCTGCTGACAAGTTTGTTATCACTAAAGTGAAAATATACTGTGTTTTTTTTTATAAAAGTTATTTCTCCTTTTGCCAAGATCTGATCCCAAAATGAAAAATACCAGAGCAAGAAAAGCTCCTTATGAAAATGTCAGGAAAATGGTCCCGTGAAATCTGAGACCTTCAATTAGTCCATATCAGCTCTTCAAGAAGCAGAGAATGTCAACGAACAAGGAGAACATTTCTTTTTCTGTGGCTCTGTCTTCTAACTTGTTTTCAAATTGCTGTGGGCCATTTCCAGCCAGCCTAAATTCCACCTGAATGTCTGTGCCTGTCATGGATTTAGTGTCTCTGGAGAGCAGTTCAGAAAGCCTGAGGGAAGTGCCGACTGCCTTAAGTCAGTCAGCAGGAAACAGGAGACAAAGATGACACTTGGTGGCATTTAAGACAGCTGAATATGCCCATTTTCTTCTGTTTGTTTTTTCTAATGGTGATATCAGCTGGTGTGTCTAAACATTTATTTCTGTCCTTTCTTTTTTTAGGAGATGGGCTGTGTAGGAGGAGGAAAGAATTCTTTTCTCCTAGGGGACATAAGGTCAACCTCTGTCTAGTGGATACTGTAGAAGGAAGATCTTGTCCATAGTTCACACTGTATCTCAGAAGGAAGTGGAGCTTCTTGTGAGTGACTACAATAACAGCAATTCAGAAACAATCATCCACTTGGGCTGCACGGTTTCAAAGATAATCAATAAATATTGATAGGATATCAAATAAAACAAGGTACAAAGTTCTAGCCAGGAGGGAAGTGGGTGCTGGTGGGTCTGAGTCACCCCTTTTGGGCTGGATCTCTGCGTCCCTCTTTGTGCAGTGCCAGGGTTTGTTGGTGTGCTGGAATGCTCTGTGCTTTCCTGCCTTTCCATAGGCATGATGCTGTTGACCAGTGGGACATTCTGCCTGTTGTCCTACCAGCTCTCCTCAGGAGGAAAAACATGGGAAGAATGTATGTAAAGCACATTGACTGTAAGACCAGTGCCAATCCTCCATGAAAAATATTTCATTTTAGACCATAAGAAAGTTCTGTCAGAGTTGCTGTAGCCCTGGAGACCTAAGAGCCTTAATATTTTATGAAGGCTCTTTTTCTGTCATCAGACAGCAACAGCCTCTTTCAATTCTTCAGGGAACTAAAACTAAAACAGCCAGTGATGTCAAGCTATGACATCTCTCCCCCCTGGGGACTGCAGCCTTCCAGAACACCTCTGGGGACAGGGAAAGAAAGGCAGAGAAAAGTCAAGGCATTTGTCCAGTGCAAACCAAAGGTGCCTTTTTCTAAGCCCTGCTCCCATTATACCCTCCTGCTGGGGTCTAACACCACAGGCATTCCTGGCACGTTCAAGCTGTGATCTTGCAGGCAGAGGTGTAGGATAATCCCACAAACACCCCTCCCCATTCACAGGGGAAGCTATCAAAGCACCAGGGCCAAGGGGGTGGGCACAGTTCTGCGGGGGAAAAACATTTGGTTTTTGCTGAGGCTTTTTGGAGGATTCTGTTGTGCTCCCTGAATAGGCCTGGCCAACTTCTGCTTTGTAGAAGGCACTGACTTTGCTGTCATCTTTCAAACCCAGCACCCCTTAGTGCCCTACAGGAAAGTGTGTCATGGGGATGGGCATCTCTCTTACATGCCATCTCTCTCTTCTTTGAGTCCAGCCTCTGCACTCTCTCCACACTCAAGAGTCCTGGAAGGCATTAAAAACTGTGGCTTGTTTCTTTCTATCTTTGCTACTTGCATGGCCATTTACACTGCGGTATTTAAACACTTTTAATGTATTTATCTTGGCAATAGCACACTGAAATAGGGAAGCACCACTACACAGAATTTACAGATAAGTTACTGAGCCATAGGAGGCTTGATTCCTTGATTCTGGGCTGCAGCAAAAGCAGCATGGCCAGCAGGGGAGGGAGGGGATTCTGCCCCTCTACACCTGGAATGCTGTATCCAGCTCTGGAACCCTCAGCACAGGAAAGACAGGGAGCTGCTGCAGAGGAGGGCCACAAATCAGAGGGGTGGAGCACCTCTCCTGTGAGGAAAGGCTGAGAGAGTTGGGGGTTTCAGCCTGGACAAGAGAAGGCTCTAGGGAGACAGCACTACAGCCCTCCAGCACCTAAAAAGGGCTTATAAGAAAGATGGGGACAAACATTTTTTCAGGGCCTGTTGTGATAGGACAAGGAGTAACTGGTTTTAAATTGAAAGAGGGTTGATTTAGATTGGATTTAAGGAAGAGACAGTTTTACCACGAGGGTGGGGAACCACTGGAAGAGGTTGCCCAGAGAGGTGGTGGATGCCCCCCTCCTGGAAATGCTCAAGGTCAGGCTGGCCGGGGCTCTGAGCAACCTGGGCTGTTTGAAGATGCCCCTGCTCATGGGGGTTCAAAGAGCAGGTTTTTCCTGGTTTTATGATTATATGATCATAAACACACCATGACCTTTACACAGCAAGACTATTACCACATACAATTATATGGAAGTGAAAAAATAGAAAAAGCTTTGCTGCTTCACAGATAATTTGCTGTTGCTTTTGTATTTCCAAGCCTTGTAAAGAGCCTTTGTGTGTTGTTGTCTTGCCTAGTACTTCTGCAGTAGCTCTTTGAGCTTCTTATCTGTCAAGTACAGCATTTTAGATAAGGTTTATTCCACACACCTGACTTTTCAAGCACCTTGTGTATGCAAACCTGTGAATGAAAGTGGCAACTACGATGTGTCTCACGTGCAGCCACATAAGCACCTTCTTTTGCTCTGTTTTCTGTATGAACCCAGGATAATTTCATCTTGTGCACCCTCAGTAGCTTAGGGATAGGTAGAATGGTACTTTCAGTATCATTTTTGCCAATGACTATTTAGCTACACAATACTCTGTGGCAGGATTAGGGAGTCCAACAACGGGAATGCACCTCCACAGATCCTGGGATAAGAAGAAGAACCCTCCCTCTTTTGAATGAGGCAAGAAGATAATAGAATCACAGACTGGTTAGCGTTGGAAGGGACCTTACAGATCACCCAGTGCCAGCCCTGCCATGGGCAGGGACACCTCCCACTGCCCCAGGGTGCTCAGAGCCCCGTCCAGCCTGGCCTTGGGCACTGCCAGGGATCCAGGGGCAGCCACAGCTTCTCTGGGCACCCTGTGCCAGGGCCTCCCCACCCTCCCAGGGAAGGATTTCTTCCTGCTATCCAATCTAAAGCTACCCTCCTTCAGCTTAAGACCATTTAATACATGCATTTAATATATGCCAAATATATGCATGCACTGATCAGACTGTGACTGGTTTGTAGGCAGAGGAATGCAGTTCCTCGTTTGCTCTTCAAACACATTTCAGACCTGAAATGTCTGTAAATTCCCATTGTGAACCAACAGAGCTTAAACGAAGGTGGTTGTCCAGTGAGAAAGTTGATTTCCCTTTGTCCCTCACCAGTGTTTCAACTACAGAGCTCTGAGGGGCATTTCTGGTTTGGAGAGATCTGAAAGGGACAAAGGGACACAGAAGGAGAGCAACTGGTCTGAGTCATTAAAACATGAGAGCTTAGTTTCATCCCCTGACTCACTTTGACCTTGAACAGGCCTCTTTATGTGTTCCTGACTGTAAGAAAGGAGTAATCATATTCTCTGCTTCCTGGAAAAAGATGTGAATATAGCTCTACATTTCTGATGTGCTCATATGGAAGGCAGAGAGGGGACACAGAGTTCTTTTTCCAGGTGGCACAACCAGGAAGACTTAGAAGCACAACACCCATAGCATTGCAAGCTTCCATTCAAGTTGTGTTGTCCCACCCAGGACACTGCCCTTTTTAACCCTCTATAATTGCCTTTTTTTTTTTTCTTGAAGGATTCAATCAAAATAACTTCTCAATTTCAATATTTGAGATTGGAAAGGAAAAATGTAAATTTTTCTCCTCTTACAAATATTTTAGTGATTTTGTTCAGAGAGATTCTGGCATCACTGTCTGACTTGGGGCAGTGTCTCTTGGTTTGGTGTAAAATCCCTTTTAGCATAGGTTACATTCAGTCACAAACACTTGAGAAAAACAGCTGAGCAATGGAAAATCCTGGAAATGTCACTCCTGTCGAGCCTGAGCCTCTGACGAGGTTACAGTTTGATGGTGGAAACTGAAGTTCTGAGCCAACAGTGGCACCATTTCAGGTGTGAAGGGAGACCTGTATGCTGACAGGAGGTTTTAGGAAACTCCATGGACATGTGCTCTCTCTCTCTCTCTCTGTATGTATATGAGAGAAGATATTATTCCTTTGGAACTGTCAGTGTGACTTTGATTCCTGAGAAGGTTCTGAAACAGCTGTTAAAAGATAACTTTCCAAGTACCTTCATGACCATAAACTGATACAAGAAATAGCCAGCAAGGATTGTTGAGAATGGATCATGTCAAGCCTGCTGAGGTCCTGCCTTTGGCTGGTTGAGTGGCCTTGTGGGGCAGAAGAGGGGGATACAACTCATGGGATATAATCTCAATCCCAGTGACATTCCTGCCACTTCTTCAGGACATTCTCATGAGCAAACTAAGGCATAAATCAAGGTTGCAAGTACTGTGGACACGAGCAGCAGAATCCAACAGATGCTTGAAAAATTAGAGAGAATTTGAAGTGAAAACAGCTAAAATTCAGCAGAGACAAACAAACGCCTTCCTCCTTTCAGAGGAGAAATTCAGCAGACAAGCACGAAAATGGAAGTTATTGGCTAGGCAGCATCACAGCAGAATTTTCTGACTGGACCCTACAGATTTAAGGTAGCATTTTGTCTGCTAACACTCAATGTGCAGACAGTGAAGCACTGGGACAGACTGCCTATTGATGCCAATGAATCTCCTGTCGGACGTTTTTAAAGAACAAGGGAGACAAACATCTTTTGAAGATTTCTAGGTGTCATTCACTAGAGAGTCTCTTTTTATCCCCTGGCATTCCTGGTGTTCTCTGATCCACGCTACAGCGCTGCAGTCAGGTACATGTCAATAATCAGATAGTGCTGAGGAAGAGAAGGGCTTTGTTCTGACAATAAAACTCTCTTTACGTAGGCAGCACTAGCAATTGTTCCACTTTCTGAAGTAGCACTGAGCTCCCAGCCGGAGTCCTTTGTCTCAGCTGGAAGCGGTAAGTAGGAACAGTAGAGGGAAAAGCACAGAGAAGTAATCAGCATGACAAGAGGGGGAGAAGATGTTACCCGTGAAAAGGAAGGTGAAGGCACAAGATTGAAAAGAGAAGGCTGGGAAATGGTGCAGCAGCTTGGGACTGACGCAGGTGGGGCAACAACTTTGCTTGGCCATTTGGGGATGGGCAAAAAAGCATCGGTTCCACCTTCACCTCAAAGCTTGCAGCAGGGTTTTAGGGTATCTGTCTGAAAGGGTGGCACAGTGGCACTGCCCAGGGATCTCCAGTTCTCAAAGGGAAGATGAAAATGTCAGCATGGTGTCCAGATGCTTTTAGCCCGCTTCAGTGCAGGATGTTGGACGAGGTGATCTCCTGAGACTCCTCCCAGGCTGCCAGATCTGTGGATTCATCTTTGGCAAGTATTTCTTTTGGCATGCTGGTAAAGCACAGGGAAATGGAGCCAAATGAACATATCCGGGACAATCACTGACTCTGGTAACCAGTGAGAGCCCTTTCTGAGGAAAGGAAAACAACTGTGTTGCAACATGCCACTTCCAGGATGCTTTATAAAGATCATTAGTTTTGTGTTGTTTTTGCAACTCAGACCTTTCCAGACTTCTGTTAAGGCCCAAAATTGCTTACAAGGGCCAGGCCACGTTGTAACCTGTAGTATTTGTGTCCTGCTCTCCTTTATGCTCTGACAAGTCTCCTGAATTTTGGAGGGCACCTCTGGTGAAGCTCTGCACGGGTCAAAATGGACTTTCAGAAACAGAACATAATTCACACAAGAGTGGCTTTTGGTCTGCCAATATGGTAAAAAGTCTACTGAAAGCTCATGCCATTGACAGTTAAATACATTTCTGGAAATTCTCATCCTGCAGATTTATTTCCAATTTGCTAAAATCAACTGGTGAGGACTAGGAGTGCTGCCAGAACATGCCTTAACATCAAAAGTCTTCTCATTCTCCATCAGCATCTGCTTAATTGAGACTGTACAAAAAAGCATCTGCTGCTTTCCCTCTGCTCAGTGGTGGAAAGAAACTGCCTTTCCATTTGACAAGCTGGAAAAAGCTGAAATATTTGACTGTTAGATGGAAAATCATCCAGTGAATGTGAACCCAAAAAGCGACACAGTTTCATGTGTTTCTCCATAGAAATCCAAGTGCAGTTGATACATGCTGTGCTCTTTCAAAAGCCAAAGAAATTCTCTCCTTTCCTGGTTAGCTGCATTACTGTGCATTTTCCAAGAGGCAAACCTTTCAGTGACTTTTCCTTTTACCACGTTTTTTTTTCTGGAGGAAAACTGATTTCCTGCTGTTTTACTGGACCTGTCAGCAGGCAGAAATAATGAGCCTCCCCTTGCTATTCTTTAGCAGAGAATTTGTTGAGAAAACAGCCCTCACCACTCTGCAGCTGTACTGATGTGAAAACACACATAAGAACTCTGGGGTATGCATTATTGGTGCTGTTTACTGGGGAGTTAACTGGCAAAAAGATGAAAAACATAGTAACAAACACTTTAGCCAGAATATCTGCTTTTTGTAGGACAAAGAAGAGATCTTAGGGACAGAAATTTTTTCCATTAATTGGCCTTGCAACTATACATTTCAAAGCAGGCATCCAGCAGCTGCTGTTTCTCTGCACATACTGGTTTAGATGGGATACTGGGAAGGAATTGTTCCCTGGGAGGGTGGGGAGGCCCTGGCACAGGGTGCCCAGAGAAGCTGTGGCTGCCCGTGGATCCCTGGCAGTGCCCAAGGCCAGGCTGGACGGGGCTCTGAGCACCCTGGGGCAGTGGGAGGTGTCCCTGCCCGTGGGGGATGATCTTTAAGGTCCCCTCCAGCCCAGGCCATCCTGTGGTGATGGTTCTGTGGTGATGCTGAAGGCAACAGCAGTGCTGGGTCTCCAGGGAAGCCCTGTGGAGCAGGGACAGGGCTGTGAACACACTGACCCCTCTGTGCCACTGGGCAAGGCTGTCCTGAGCTCTCCTGAGCCAGCAGGGTGGAACAGCTCCTCGTCCCCAGAAACAGCTCCAGCCCAGGCAGCCCTGAGCCCTGTGCCCTGAGCCTCCTGCCCACTCTGGGCACACTCACTGCATTGCCCAGCCCCGTGGCAGAGCTGAAGCTGCTGAGGAGGAGCACAGCACTCAGGTTGGCTGGGAGAGAAATGTCAGGGAACTTCCACCCTTTGGGAAAACAGAGTGTGCTCCCAGCCCCATCCTGGGTTTGCCCTGCATGAAGAGCCATGGCATGGAGGGATTTGCAGTGTTAGTTGATGCCTGGTTTTATGTGAGAGCCTGGGATCACAACACCAGATTTGCCTATCACTCAGACTTGTAAGTGTAGGGGATTAAGGCTTTGATTCAGGAAAACATTTCAACAAGCAGTCGTGTTTCTAGCAGAAGAACACTTCAAGGGCTACGTTGAATCTGTAATAACCCCTTTTCTTTGATACTGTAAAATCTCTGTCAAGAAAGGCAGATTTCTAAATGTCTTTTACTGCAGTAGCTAGCTTGTGCAGTTAGAACAATGGAGTAAGAAAAAACTGCTATGAGAAGAGAAATTAAAAGTTTTTGGCACTTACCAGAAACCTTTTAAATACATTTAAATATGGAAAGCAATGTCAGAAACCTTAATCAGTCACTACAAATCTGAAATTCCCATTAAGTGCTGATGAATATTTTGCCTTAGTGAAGACTGCAGAACTCTTCCCTCCTAATGGCATGCTCTGATCTACAGCCACAGTGCCTCTACTCCAGACACTTCTAACCAACAGCTTTACCAGAGCTTGTTTTTGTCTCTCTTCACTTTCTTCTGAAGCTTATTCTGTAGTTTTGAAACTTTGTGTCTTCCTACTTTAATACTCAAATCTCATTAGCCACAACCATATATAACTGAAGGATGAGCTCATGCTTCCCCTTGATAGAGGAAGGCAAAAACCAACCCCAGCTGGTACACAGGGTCAGAAAACATAAAATAAATGTCTTTTGAGTACCTTTAGGTATTGGAACAGACAAATACGGAACACAACAAATTATCTTGTAGAAATTTAAAAATCAAGACTAGATCCTTTTCTCAAATGAGGCTTCAACCAAAAAATGCATTACTGAAGGAAATTGGACGAAGTTTAGTTGCTTCTCTTAAGGAGAGGGTCAGATAAAATGATACTAATGGCCTTTTCCAGCTTTAGAATTGCTGAGTAGTTCATTCAATGAGCAAGAGAGTGAATTTTAAGTACTTGATTATTTTAAATTAAAACTCCCTTGCATAATGTGGCACTATATTTTCTCTTGCATTACCTGATGAAATTTTTCCTTCCCAAAAATAAATAAGGAAGCATGTCAGCTTTCCACAATCTCTCTAAAATGAGTAATGCAACACTCAAAGGGATATTTTTTCTGTTTATTTCTGGCGTAAAAATGATTAGGACCTCTTAAGGTATTTTTAGGAATACCACATTTTTGCAAAGTATGCATTATTTTCTGACAGCAGAATTTGAGGACAGATAGTAATTTCTCTGGATGTGTGTCACTGACATTTTGAAAGTTTGCCTGTTGCCATGGGAGATAAGTAGCATAATATAATCTCATATGCCAGTGAAGAAGTAAACATTTAAAAGCCTGAGAAGGAGGGATGACACAGCCACAGACAGAGGTGTAGCACAACCCAAAGGGTCATTTCATATTTCTGACCACACCTCTGAAGCAGTCAGAGGGGGTATTTAATGTTAGAGCTGCTGGTTTGGGAGTGAGCAGGCTCTGAGAGGGGCAGGGAGTGTTCAGCACTGAGGGCCTGCCTGCTGCTCGGCAGGGAGGGCAGGAACACAGCACATCTTCCACTCCTCGCTGTCCCTGGGGCTCTGCTCTCTTATAACCAGGGTTATAAAACAGCCTCTCCCAGATACCTGCTGCACAGGAGCCCTGGCTGCCTTGGAGCAGTTCCCTGAGAATCTGCAAAGTAGGAAGCAAAAAGGAGCTGATGCCACGCGGCCCAAGTGCTGCAGCGGTCAAATGTCCCCGGGGAGCTGGGACATTTAATCCTCCAGAGGTTATGATCCTTTCTACTTTCTTGCTTTGGACATGCCTTCAGCTTTTGAACTTCTTCCTACTGCCTTTCCTTGCTCTGCTGCCAAACAAAGCTGGCCACCTTCTGCCCCCTCTTCAAGCCTTTCTGAAAAGGCACTGAACTATCAGCCTGACATCCCTCAGCAACTTCCAGTCAGCTTGTAGGAACTTAATTCTCATAGATGCCCCTTTTAAATCCTTTTAAAATGCTTCCTCATTTTTATACAGTTCCTCTTTGTGGAGCTGAGCATATCTGTAATGGATATTTGCCTCTATTAATACTGTGCACTGCTCAGCTCCAAGGCAGGGGCTGCAACTTCTCTTAGGAACCCCTCCTTGAAATGGAAGTATCTAAGAATTTAGTCTTAGTAAGGGAACATAACCAGTGTACATTTAATAAAAGGGATTGAGCCAACACCTCAGAAACTGGAGGTGACAAACAAGTCTGTTTGTCCTGGCACATGTGAGGTCACCGTTTGTGCACAGCAGCTTCTCTTGTAATTGCACTTAGATATCTTGGACTGGAAAAGCTTCCTGCAGGAGACAAACTGGTTAAGTGGCTGATATTTCCAGCAAATCAGGCACAAACCCTTCTTTCAGGTACAGCTGCAGTTCAGAGGACAGCGGGAATAACACACGTGTAAGGAAGTCAGTTCAGCCTGTTACCAGCCAGAGACAGCAAAAGGAAATAAATGACCTTTGCTGTATCCTTACAGTTTCCCTGAAACACGGGAGCAGATTATGGAGTGATGGGAAAGGGCAGGTCTTGTCAGAAACAGTGCCTGTGCATTTCTCAGTACAATAAACACGTAGCCAAGGGGTGGCACACCCAAACCCACCTCTGTTCTGCCTCCTTTAGCTCCCGAGAGAAGGGAGCCTGAGGGTGCACTCTTACCTGCAGACCCCCAGGAGGATCCCAGAAAACTGCCACACCCAATGTCAATATTCGTTCTAAACTTTCAGAAGCTGAGGGATCAAGATCAGAAGGCCAAACCCAAGCTCTGGGCGTGCCCCTCGTGAGTGTGAGAGGTTTGTCTGGAAATGTGCCAGGAGCCCTGTACCAAACCAGCCTGCCCTGATGCAGTGCAGGGACCTTCCTTACACAGAATTCCTGTCTAATCCAGAAGAGCTTCTGTGCAGGGATGACTTTGGGTGTGTTTGTGTAAAAGCAGGAAACAGAGCAAAACTTAACAGTGAAGCCTACTGTGGTGTTAACTTGGACAGGGAAATGTTGAGGGCAGCTGGGCAGAAATGACACAAACATGTAAGTACAGGTATCACTTGCTTAAATATCTGTTGCAGCAGCAAAACTGTCCCATTTACTCACATTCTCAAATCTGTGTGAGGGAATGTCAGCCTCAGTATTCTTACTTGGTCCCTGTGGAGCTGCCATTTCAGGAGGTGCTCTCTCCAAAGGGGTGAATGCCCAGGGATTCTTTGCTCAGTAAATCTGAAACCTCAATTTCAGAGTTCCAAACAGAATGAAAAACCATTCAAGTCAAGCTGAATGTTTCCACACAAGCAGAAGTTTCCACATGAAACTAGGAAGGATCCCCTGTGGCACTGCTGTGATGGGAAGGATGCCCAGGTTTCTTGGCTCCAACTTTGGAGAAACAAATTCAGCAAACTAAGAGTTAAGTTAAAAAGAGAAATGATCTGAGCTGCAGCAAGCCAGAATTTGTTGTGGCAACATCTGCTGAGGTAACTGCTGCCATTTAACTAATTCTTCTGCACTATTTCCTTCCTCACTTGAGGAAAGAAAATGTTACATGACCAGATCCAGACAGCTTCCTCACGCAGTAACTGGCAAAGGGGGCAAGCATGGCTGTACAGGGAAATTCCATCTGCTGAGCTCTCTCCCACAGCCCTACAAGACCTCCTTACCTTTCTGATGATGTTCTCCTGACTTTAATAGAGCTGCTTCAATAACAGCAATATTGTTCATGAATTCTTTCCAAGGCTGGACTATGCAGAGCAGCAGGTGAGTCAGCTCAGGCAGACTCAGGGCTGGGTGGGAATGATTGGTTAATGCTGCTTGGTCAGGAAATATCCACAGCTCTCGTGACAGCTTGACACTGACTTTGAAAACAAAGAATGAAAATGAATTTACACCTGGTAAGCAGAGGAGGGGTTTAAAAACCTGGGTGGGGTTTTATGCACGTGGCTGGTCTTGCTCAAGGGCTCCTAGAAGGAAAAGCACGAGGTCAAGTGGTGGCTCAACCCCACTTTATCTCCAGGACAGTGACAAGTGGAGGGCAGGATGCAAAATGTGCAGATTCTTCCACAGCTAATCAGAAATTTTACATGGAACTGGTTTGGAGCATGTGGATGAAGATGGAGTAGTGAATAATAATGTATGCTTCAGTGATTTTCCCACAACACTGCAGTAACAAGTAGGTAATAAAAGTGTCACAGACATTGACAAAATAGAGACTAGCCTGTTCCTTTGTTGTGTTTTTGTCCCTAAATATAACTCAATATTGTGGCCATGATCTTTGCTTAATGGTGACCTTCAAGCTTAAAAGCAGATTGGCTTTGTGGCTATATAGACACACACACACACACTCACAAAGGCACTCTGCTTGCTGACAGCAGAGGTAAAAATCCATTTCCCCCACAGGCTTTCTTGTTCAGAAATAAGAAGAAGAAAATATCAAATGTTTTGGCTTTCCTGAGCCTTCTATGGGAACTGTCAGAAATACCATTTTCCTAGCTTCTCCCTGAAGGAGCTAGGGAATCACATCTTTAGGATACACATCTTCAATCCCAGATGTTTCCCCAAGTTGTTGCATTCTGTTTATTCTCAGTTACTAGTTTTCTTCCCCAATGTAAACCATAGTATACAGCCTGAATTAACTAGTCCCTTCTCTTTTCCTAATGTTTACCTAATTAACCTGTGGCAGAGACAGAATTAGTAGAATTCAGGAATTTTTTGATCCTTGTCCCATCTCTCTCTGGTCCTTTTAATTCTTTCTCCTGCCCCTTCCTTTGTCCTTCCCAGGCTCCTTCTCTGGTGTACTTCAAACCATTTTAGGATACAAATCAATGTGTGTGTTATGGAGCAAAAAAAAAAAAAAAGTCTTTAGTGCTTTGACGATGAATAATATTGGAGAGGCTTTTATTTCAAAGGTTTGAACCACAGCAAAAACTAAGGCAAAGAAAAAATGTTTTTAGGAGGGAGAAAACAATCAGAATTTGCCAATGGGGTGTCTCTCCTTCCTCCCACAGGAAACAAAAAAAAAAGCCTGCAGTGACTTTTCCAAGACTTTTGTTTTTAATATGATTTTGTACCAGGAAAAGAACTAGTAGGATTAATCTCTAAAAAAAAGGAAGATAAAGAGATTGGTCAAGGAGCCTTTGAGGCAAGCAGTGGTCATCACTGTGGGTCTTTTATAAAAGGTGCTGGAAGGTATGCTTGGGGAGGGCTGATGGCAGTTTAGCCTTTGGCTTCCTCGAGGCTGGGATTTAACCCTGAGGGAAAGGAAAAAGCTGTGAAAACTTTCTCCTGTGCTGCACTGCAAGTGCTTCTCAGCTCTGACCCGGCAGCTCTTCCTTTGGGCAGGAGGAGGCGAAGGTTAGAGCCACTTCTGGGAGAGACCTGGCAGCATTCCCTAAGAGCAGATGCTGTTCTAAAGGCAGAGAAGTCCAAGCTTCTGAGCAAGTGAAGAGATGGCAGAAGGAGTCTCTGTACAGGAGCTCCCTAAGGAGACTCTCCCCCTTTGGCAGAAGCCAGGGCTGATGAGAGCAGCACTTGCAGGGACAGCTCTGAGATGGCAGTGAAGCCCCTCAGACAGCATCTGGCATCTCTGCTGGACCTTGCAGGTGACCCATGGCCTTTCTGTACTTTCTTTCCAGAAGGCTTCATTAACTGCAGCTGCATTTGCAGGGATGCTGAGGATTTGCTCTAGGAGCACAACCTCGTGCAGCACAAACCCTCCTACAAACACCTGGAGCTTCTGGCAGCTGTTATCATTATCTCACCTCCTTCGTGACACCAGGAATAAAAGAGAAATGTTTTGTGTTGTTTGTATTACTTCCATACACTGCATTTCTAAGTCATTCTTAGACTGAAAATTTCATTTTCTTTTCTGTGCTCTTATTCTGAAAATTGCAGTTATTGGCATTTACCTCTGGCTTCAGCTATTATGGAAATAGGTGTTCCCTGCATGGCTAATCACATGTACCTCTGTGAAATTGCTTCTGTACTGCTGCTTCTTCTTCCCCCAGTGATACTAAGAGTGGATATTTTCTAGAACTCTTGTGCCTACATTTTTTCGTGGTGCCTAGTTCAGCTTTGAAAACATAACCACAAGGTTACAGATTTAAGAGTTTTATCACCTGCAGGGTCAGCCAGAAGGGAGTTTTCCATGGAAGGAAACCATCTTCAGAAGTTGTCTTTCCCAACTCCAGTTGTCACCCAAGTCCTGGAGTTAAAAGAGTTACCTGAAGTCCCACCATGAGCACATGCAAGCATGAGGCAGCATCTTCTGCAACCAGCTCCTATCCTGGTCCTCAGCCAGGCTTCCAGGCTGCTCCCTGGGGATGCAGCAGGACTAACAGAAAGCACTCACTGTTATTTGGCATCAGCCCTGCAGAATATTTCAGAAGGACTTGCAAGGCCGTGGTTCAGAGAGGTTTGTAACTCAAGAGGAAGTGTGGGTGAAGATCTAAAGATGCAGTCAGTCTGCTTGAAGGGCACAGTTCACTTTAGATGGGCTTTAGGGTCTCCTAAAGTAGAAGAGACAGATTCAAGCACTTGAGGAGGTTTCTAACAAGGTCAGAAGTCCATGGATGACTGGAACTATTCACATCCAACAGTTTGATTTGATCATGTTCTTAACTCTGAGAATACATTTTTTTGTAAATACAAACATTGTGCCCACTGAGCTCCAGCATAACTTCTTAATGTAGGAAGTGGCTGAACAATTTCCTGGACAAAGCAAAATAGAACTGAAAAAAACACAAAACCAAGAACTGATAAAAAACCCTCAAAGTAAATCCAAGATTATGATCCTTTTTCCATGGAACAACATATTCTATAACAACAATTTTTACATTTCTAGAATAACAGTTTTTACATTATGACTGTTCATTCTGTATGAGTTCATGAAACAACATTTCAGAGTTTTTTTCCCCACCAGGTTCAACCCATGAAGTGCTGGAAACCTTACAAGGCTGTTGTCTCAGAGCCTGTTCCCACTCCAGAGCAGGCACACAAAGGTTGGTGTGATCCTGCAGAGCTTCAGTGATCTGAGTTCCCTGCTGGAGGAAGTGAGTAATTCAGCCTGGCTTCGGGGGCACTTACTCATATCCTGTGAGAAGACAAGTGGGAAGGGGGAAAACACAGCAGGAGAGGAGCAGCCAGGAACAGGGAGAGTGTGTGGTGGGAGGGAGATGCACTGACAATCAGTGAAGCTCCGGTGATCCCTGATCCTCACTCTGTGGCACAGCCTAGGGAAGTTTGCCATAAGGGAGGTACAAGAGTGGTAGGACAACAGGATGATCCCTAATCATGGTCATTTCCTTGGGTTTCTTTTTACAGTTTGTCTTTCAGTCACACATAGAGTGGAAATGTTAAATGCAGCTGCAAGTTTGTGTTCACAGACAAACACTGCACCAGTTGGGGTGTCTGTGTACATAGTGATATGCACAAGATATAGGATTGGGTTTGGATGTTTAGGGCTAGTGTGTGGAAAACACTGAGGAGTTAAATCCTTACTGCATCAACCCTGACCTGCCTTTGCTTTATGGGTCAAATCCAGGAATAATCGTGTGTAACACTTGACAAGAAGAGCCCTTACTGTGTGCAGAGAGTGCCACTTGGGAATCTAGAGAGCACTTCACCAGCCACATTTGGGCTTGCCCAGTGCCCAGTTCAGGTACAGAAATGCTGGATTACAGAAATGGCCAACAGCCTCGGGCCATGGAGAGCACAGCAGCTGCCCTTGAGGGGACAGGAACCATCTGTGTTTCCACAACATTCACTCTGCCCCTCCAGCAGAGCAATGAGGGAGTTCAGCCAGCGCTGAGGGAGAGCTGGCTGCACTAAAGGCAGGCTTGGATTCAGCTTTCCCTGACATGTGGGGATGCTAGGGCCTGGCCTTTTGCTTCAAGCTTGTGTTTTACTGCATAGTGTGCACGGGCCAATAAACTGAGCTGGCTCCAGCAGCTCCACCTGACACTGGCATTCTCCAAAGTATATAGCTGGGATTCAATTGATTTAGTCCCTTGCTTGGATCATTAATTTCTCCAGTAAATCTGGGGGCAGACAGGGAGCACGATGAGAAGGCTGATCCATTGCTTCCCAGCAGAGGCAGTTCAGGACAGGCACAACTTGGAGCAAAAGGTATTGTACACACCAGGCCGTGCCCGTATGTAAGTGCTGAATCAGGGTCATAAAGAAGGCCACGTCTAATGCACTGTACTTAAAATGCTTCCTGAAAGGTTTTGGAAACTTCCAACACCAATAGAGATCGTGTTCCTAAGAAATGGGTTCAGAAGAGGTCAGGACAGGTTTATTTTTATATTGTGAAAAAGCCTGAGGTACATCAAGAAGTTCAGCACAGCGCTTGCCTGCCATGTAAGGAGAGCAGCAATGGCATCTGGAAAACAGAGGGCTAAAACCACAGGGGTGCAGAGCTTCCTCAGCTCCTCATTCCAGCTTCTCTCCTCAGGCAGCAGCTCAGTTTCTCTGGAGGAAGCTCTGCTCACACAGCAGCAGGAAGGGTTTTGAGCAGCACAGTCACGTGTGAGGCTGCTGGGGTTTGGGAGGACAGCAGTGCCAGGCCCTTGAGGGCACAGAGTCTTGGAGGGAGCACAGGGAAGTGACTGGGCTGGGGGTGCCAGGAGAGTTTGGCAGACACAGACAGCCCCTGTCAGACACCCACAGAGGCCAGGCAAAAATGGGATGTGAAGAAAAGCTTTGCAGAGAGGATGTAGGAAATGCTGGGCTGAGGGTGAGCATCCGTGGGGTCAGGCTGGTGAATCCAGCTGCCTTAGCTCAAACTCCCTGTAAAGGCAGCAGGGCTGATGGGCCAAGGAGACAAGATGCAGGAATAGTAGCTTAACAAACAGTGGTGTGATGTCTGCAGAATTTTATGTTGTTCATCTCTCAGTGAATTACTCTTCTTCCTCTTCCTGTCTCCCATCTTCTGACACTCAGAACAATTTGTAATTGTAATGTAATGACATAGCTCAGTTTAGAACAATCATCTCTGTTTCTCATGAGTCTGTAAGTAGGGTATGGCCCCAGGGAACATGGGACAAGCACATAATTCACTGAGCAGAAGCAGAGGGTACCCAAGTCTCCTCACTACAGACACCCACCCTGGTTCTCAGGTGGCACATGGTGAGCCTTGGGGGCAGAGAAGGTGTTAAAGGACGAGATGGTGACCTCCATACTCAATAACAGAACACTGTGCACCGTGTTCACCTTTTGTTTTCTATTATCTGTCCTGTATTTATTTAGTTAGCCACCAAATCTGGCTAGCTGTTTCTGGGCTTCCTGGTTCCAATGTCTGTTGCAGGAGTATTTGGGTCAAACCAGCCTGCCCTTAAGAGAGGCAAGAATTGTATCCCTGTCTGTGCCTGTGGGGTGAATTGAGCCTCCCTGAAGTCTCTCAAAGGGTTTATTCACCTCCCTGCTCAGCACCTGAAGCTGTTTTTAACACTGATATGCCAAAGCAGCTATCTACAACCGTATGTGACAAGTAAGCACAGCAGAGTTGGGAATGATGTCAGCCTGCAAAACCCCTGTCTCCAAAAAGACATTAATGAAAGTGTTGTGATTAGTGAGAAAGGTCTGGTCAGCTTAACCATTAACACAGACTGAACTGTTCAACCTTCTTTATAAAGGCAAACCTGTGGGCAGCTCTTGTGGGATGACATTTTCCTTGGGTGACATCACTCTACAGTAATTTCTTGAAAATACTGTGATGAAACATGCAAGGAGAGAAGTGTTCTGGCCTTTCCAGACACCTGTGAGTCATCCAAGACTGCTTTTTCTACCTCCAGATAGAGACAGTAGTTTCTGAAAGCTGTAGCAGTGTCAGAGACACTAATACAAAGAGTAATTAAAGCATGTTTGATATATTCTGGCTCGCTCAACCTTTCAGTCAATCAGGCTATTCTTTCCCCCAACTTACTCCCGTTTCCTAAGGTTTATTTATTTCATATCTCAACCCTTTGCAATACTAAGGCATGCAAGCTTTAAAACCTGATGAAACTGTTTCCTGGTTTTTGGAGTATTATTGTGCTGCCTGAGAACTGGTGGCAGCTCAGCTGGCTGTGTGGGGGAGACAATCAGCATCACACAGGAAGCTCTCCAAACACAGCTTTCCTACTCCAGTCTCACATCCAGAGCACACTGTGGCTTTGGTTGTCCCTGTGCAGCTGGCCCTGGTGACAGAGGGACACACCTGCCTCTCCAAGCTGCTGCTGCATTGCAGCAGGCCCTGGGCCTTCCCTGCTCCTTGCAGCCTGTCACATTGCAGGCATGGCCGGACTGCACTGGAGACTCAGCCCCTGCCTGCACTGGGCAACCTAATTGATTTGCCTTTGGATTCACTGGCACCATGCTTGCCCCTCACACACATTGGCCACCCTCCCTGGTGACAAAGGCCAGTTTTGTCCCCAGCTGCTGCCAGCTCCTCTTGTGGCTGGCATGAAAGGCAGAGTTCTTTGGGTACCTCTGCTTAGAGCTACTGCATGAGGGACACCAAGGGAATCCCTTCCCACTGCTCTGAGGCAAAACGCTGGGTTTGAATGGACAGAGTCCCTCCAGGTGGGATACTGCTGCCAGAAGAGGCCTTGCAATAACAAAACCCTGAGCACAACGTTCATCTTTTGTTTTGTAATAACTTCTTTGCTTATTCAGTGTAATCAGCCACCAAGTCTCGCTGTTCTAGTGGCTTCCTGGTTCCAGGGTCTGTTACAGGAGCATTTAGGTCAAGCCGGCCTACCCTTCAGAGAGGCAAGAATCGCATCCCTGTGAATGTCTGTGCCTGTGGAGTGACTCTGAGAACTCCCTGAAGTCTCTCACGTGGGATCATTCATGTCCCTGCTCAGCACCTGGGCTTACAGACTGTTCTGGAATGGTGAATCTTTGCATCCCTTTCCCACTTTTACTTTGTGCAAGCTGTGATCTTCCTCCTCCCCCTGCCCATATTGACTCATCCTAGAACACAAACCACATCTACGCATTCTCAGTCCCTCTTTCTGGATTAGTGACAATTTGAGTGATTCCAGGCAGGGTGGAACATTTCTGAGAGAAAAGCCTGGCATGGAATCTGATGTTGCACAGAGTGGTGTGTAGGGTATCCCCTGAAAACTGTGAGCAAGCATGACCACAAACAGTTTAAACAGAGATTCTGTTCTCTACAACTCTGTATTCTTCTAGAGCAAAAACCTGACCTGAGGATGTGCTCTCAAAGGACTGAGCCAAAGATTTTGAAAGAAAGGAGTCCAGCTCCTGGAGACCAACAAGGAAGAGTGCCTCCTTGTAACCAATGTTCTCACACTTCTCTCCTCAGCATAGGGTTAAGGAAGGTTAAAATACCAGAACAATGCATTTCTGGCAAGGGCAACAGTCGCCTGTATTGTGTCTGGCTGAGGGGTTCCTGAGCACGTCAGCATTATGAATCATAAGTAAAAAAGAGAATTAAAATGTCTCTTTGCGAGCAATGTCTCCTTGGGAGCATTCCTGGCCTCCCATTTCTGGGAAATTGCATCCCCTTTGAGCTCAGCGGGCAGAGCAATAAATCTCTGTTCCCAGCAGAGAGAGCAGGTTTTGTGTGCGTGCAGGACTGGATTAACGTGACGGGCACTAAACCCAGGATGGAAATGAAGGGGCCAGCACAGTGGGTGAGGCCAACTGCACAGCACCCCGTGGTGTTCAGAGCCAAAGGAGGCAGTGCCACAGCCCCAGACACAGCAACCACACCACCACAGCCACAAATCCTGCAACACCACAGCAAGCAAGCACGGGTCATCCAGGGCACTGGTAAGGCGCCCGTTCCCTGCAGGAGTAAGAAACTTGTTAGATCAAATGCCTGAACAATCTAAGAAATAAGCTAGTTCTATGCCATAAAGAGGCAAAAAATAATTTTAACAATCCCTGTCACTAAGGCTGGGGAGGATTTGAAACCCCAAATGTCAGAACATGACTTGCTCTGAACACAGGTGGGTCTGCAAAACGTTCAGTTAACTGCCCAAACTGTGCCATCCCTCGGTGTCAGGGGTGATCCACAGAAAGGAACCACAAGTTCCCTTTATGAGGCAGACAACAGCCAGTTTGCACTCTAACTTCGATATTTCAGAAGTTGTGTTATTGCAGCTGTATTCTGGCAGCCATCAAGCATAAAGAGCTGTGCAGAATATAGCCATAAACTTGCTTACTGTGGTAAATGCTATCCCTTTATTACCCTAATGATCAGATTCATTTCTGATGCTGCTCCATAGGATTCTTCCTGATAGATTTTCTCTGAAAGGCGTGTTTTTCTTACATTTTAGCCTACAATTTACTGTATGTTTACAGCCCATCAAAGTCAGGACCTTACATGAGGTTAACATCCACTGTTGCACAACAGGCACGACCTAGTCATAGATAACAAATCACACAATTAAGGAACATTGGCGTCTACAGATGCCGAGCCAATTTGTTAAATCAGAAATACAAGCTAGTAACACAACTTTTGTGAAAAGAAAAGCAATTCCTCACTCCCCACCTACACCTAAGACTAAAACACTGCCTTTTATCATGCCTCACCTCCTGAATTCCTTCTCGTGTTAGAGAAGTTGGCAGGGATTAATGCCTCAATTACTTTTAATTGGTCAATTAAGGACCAAGTGGAAGGAACCACACAGGTGCAGGTGGATCCATACTCATTCAGCTGCAGCTGCTGCAGAATACCCTGCAGTGGAGGCAAGAGAGGGAAGCAGCCAAAGAATTGTTCTGGGCTGAGAAACACTAATGCCACGAGCAGAGTGACCCTTTGCAGCCTCAGCTCACCTGAACAAGTCAGAGCTGCTCACTGTGCCTCCCTGGAGGGTTTCACTCCCTGTAAACACACGAGGGAACTCCTCCACAGCCTGTTGGAACCACAGGCAGGATTTCTTTTGTTGTTGGCCAGCACAAGCAAGGGCAGATTCCACTCTGTGGATCTGTCTGGCACACTGGAAGCCTCGGGACTTGTGTAGTGCCTGGGAATGTCAGCTCTCCTTTGCTGAAGCAGTGAGCTTTGGGCTCTTGGATGGTTGCAGCAAGCTGGAACACGTCACCCAGATCCACCTCTCCGTGGCTGGTTCCCACAGTACAAATTAAAACCAGGTCATTTTAACCAGTTAGATGATGTTATGTTCCAGCTGGGTGCCTTGGGGATGGAGCAGCACATCGTGCATCCTTTAGGAATCACATTTGGGTGTGGCTTGGCTTCTACACTGCTGAGGCTGAAGGCAGGTCCTGCTGCAGCCCTAGCCCTGGCTGAGGCTGGAGGGAGAGCCATGGCGTGGGAGGCCCACGGCAGAGGAGGACAGCTGCTGTCAGGTGGACATCATGTACTGGCTCTCTTGCCCTTGAATTCATCCCAGATGTTTTCTCTTCTTCGCTGCAGTGTTTCCCTTCCATCACTGTACACTGTGCCTCTGTAAATCACACTGTACCTGGTGCCTAGGACAGTTAGGATGCTTCCTTGGCTTTACACACACCTGCCTGGTGCCACTGACGTACAGGATCTGCTTCCACTCCATCCATCACCGTTTGGCAACAGCTGGACAATTCTGGTGGCTTTTTTCCAGCAGAAGTTGGACAAATCACTGCACCCCCATTGCACTGCCACATAGGGAGAGATTCCTGACAGCAGCTTATTGCCATTTAAAACCCCTCCAAGTGAAAACCTCCACTGCCAAAGCTGGCCCTGCAGTCCCAAGTCCATTAAACACCCTGGCTGCTCCCTGGCACACACGGAGAGGTTTCTCTTAACTGCAGAAGCTGAACATCGCCCATTTTTCAAAATTAATACTTGCTTATATTGTTTGCTGACATGAGCATTCAAAATAAAATGGCAGGGGGATTGTTAGCAGAACCCACCCTTTTTGTGGTACCTCTGGAAGGAAGCAGGGAGAGGGAACCCTATTCTTCTCCTTCCAGAAAGGCACACTTTGTTAGATTGTGAACAACTGTGTCCTGACTGTGCTGACATTCTTCCTTTAACATTCACCTTCTTCAGCACTGAAATAAGACTTGCCTTCCCCTGGTTTTCCCAGCAGAAGGCACCAAGCATGTGAACTGTTACTTCTTCTTATTCACCGTTCTGCAGCACCTGGAGAAAGCACCAGAGAGACCCCTGAGGAAGCCCCACCTCCACAATCTCAGGTGCAAGAGCCCTCTTCTTTGAAAAGGATGTGCTTTTCATGAATATGCCTCCTCTCCCCTGGATCATGACTTGGGCAAACAATGAGGATTTTTCTCTAGCACTTGTGGAACGTTCATGTGCAGTCAGTTGCTTTCCCACACAGCCAGAGAATGGAGCACGTTGTTTGAGGGCTTCTATTCCAGTGTTCTGTGTGGCAGTGGGCAGGGTGGAGGAAGGGTGTCTCACAGCCAAATTACACACTCCCTACTCAGCTACAAAGTTCCACCTCACAAAATCAATTCATTTAGGCCTTCAGTGAAGCGTGCAAGAGGCTAAATCCAGGAGCCAAGTATAAGCAAATACCAAGTTAAAATGGTCAGTGGAAGAGCCATTTACCTTGTTTTGTTCTGCTGCTTGAGTGTTAGGTATAAACAGAAACACAGAAGGAACACAGTGATGTTCTAAATAGCTGTAAGATAGGCAATCCTTTGTGCTCAGCTACTTGGCTGTGCTGGTGAGTACAGCAGCAGCAGGAATATAAAATTCCTGGTCTGCCTGTTCAGCTACATGAACAAGCCAGGTTTCCTACAAGGCTTTCCAAGAAACAAAAATAAACATAAAGCCTGCGTCTCAGTGTACACAAACAGCATGTAGCAATTGTCAAGCTACACTCCTACAAAGCATGTTATACTAAAAACATCAAACCAGACAGAAACTTCCTGAAGATCATTTCCACTGTGGATGCCACTTACTGCAAACACATTACACAGTGTCTGACATACCCGAAATGTGAAAAAAAGCTTGCAAACTTTGTTTTCTCTGCTCTTTGTTGCTAGAACATGGGTTACAGATAAAAAGTTACTGTCAGTCAATCAACAATTTGTTCTTAAGTCAATAAAAGTCATTCAAACTTCCTTCCATAGATCTTAAAGAAACAGCTAGAATAAAACTTTTGCTCTAGCCTTAGGTTTGATGCCTGAAAATCGGGCTTTCATTATTTCTTATGTAAGACTACATAACAAGCTATATAAAACACAAATACAATTTCTTTCTTCAGAGGAGTCTGCCTTTGTCTAACAATGAGTCAGCATCATCTGACAGATCAATTTTCTCCAAGTGTAGGATGTGGATTTTGCATATCACACTCTCCAAGGGCACCTGTTGGAAACTTGGGTCGCTGCAGCGTGGAATTTCACACCACACATAAGGTCAGCTCAGCAGCCTCCCAGCACATCACAAAGTCTCATCAATAGGAATGAGGCTGACAGGAGATACCTCAAGTTTTCTGTCCTCCAGATCTGCCTTTCTGTAATGGAGGCACAACATTCCTGAACACTTTCTTGGTTCTTTCTGAAACCGTGCGTGTCTTGTATCCACAGGAGCACTGGGGTGGGAGGCACCTCGGGAGCCTCCTGTGCAGAGCTGGGCCAGCTGTGCCTGCAGATCAGCTTGGCCAGAACTTTCAGCAGCCAAGCCGTGAACAACCTCCCAGGATTTTCAGCTCCTCTGGGAACTGTGTTCCAAAGCTTACTTGTCCTCATGTTGAAAAAGCTTTTCTCTGTGACCAGGCTGAACCTCTGTTGTTTCAACATCTGTCCACCACCATCATCCTTCTGCCAAGCACCACTGGGAAGAGCCTGGCCCTGTCCTCTCCTAAGCCCCCATGGTGCTGGGTGCCCTCAGAGCCATCCCTTTTCCAGCCTAGCTGGCTCAGCCTCTCCTCATGGGCCATGTGCTCCAGCCCATGCCATTGTGGTGGCCTTGCTTGGAACCTGCAGTTCATCAGGATCCTTCAGACCCTGGGGCCCACAGCTGCAGAGAGCTCCAGACGCACTCCCACACGTGCTGAGCACAGGGCAGTGATCTGTGGGCTGCACTCCCACTAACACAGCCCAGGATGCTGCTGCACCTTTGGATTCCCAGGGCCAGCTGCTGGCTCGTGGTCAGCTTCTGTCTGCCAGGACCTCAAGGCCCATCTGAGCAGAGCTGCTCTGCAGCCTGCTAGTCTCTGGCCTGCATTGCTGAACACTTCCAAAATCTTTTGGTATCAATTCTGTGGGGATGACCAGGACACCCCCCTATGCCACACATAGGAAAAGCTCCAAGATCTCCAAAGATCACCTGCAACAGAAGCCAAGATTAACTTCACAGAGACTTTAAGCTAAAATAATGTTAGTGCACTTTTCCCAGTGTCTTCAAAAACAAGTGTACAATTTTCTCTGTATTCATGTATCTGCAAAAGAGAACAGCTGCTGTGAGGTGTTCCTTTCCTCCAAGCACTGTTGTTTATAGTAAAGAAGACCAGGCTTTGATCAGCTGCTTATGTTTACTAAATTGATTCCAACATCTTTGCCAGTGGGCTGTATGGATTCCCAGCGTGAGATGCTCCTGCTCATTTGAAGTGGTTGAGATTGTTTTTCAATGGAATTTTCCATTATGCTCTGTACTATCTTTCTTCAAAGCTCAATTTGTTCCCTGGGCAGTGCTCCTTGTCCAACATAACATGCAGAACCATTGCTCAATACTTTTGTTTCCTTCCCATGGTGCTTTACCTCCATCTATTCTGCCTCAACCTAAGTGTCCTTGTACATCTCTCTCTCAGGTAATGTGGTACGTTTGTTACCTGCTGTTGTGTCCGGGTTGTTCTCCCCACCCTCTCTTCTCTCCAGGATGAAAACTTTGGAGGCAGTCAGGGCTTCTCAGGGAAGGCACAGTGCCACACAGGCTGGGGACAGCAGCTGGGCCAGCCCTGGGAGAAGCCCTGGGGGTGCTGGGGGTGAGAGCTGGGACCCCAAACCCCTGTGCTGGGCTGAGCCCGGAGTGGGCAGCAGGGCAGGGGGGATTGTGCCCCTCTGCCCCTCTGCTGAGAGCCCACCTGCAGAGCTGCCCCAGCCCTGGGCCCAGCACAGGAAGGGCCTGGAGCTGCTGCAGCCAGGCCAGAGCAGGGACACCAAGGGGATGCCAGGGATGGAGCAGCTCTGCTGGGAGGAA
The DNA here is from genome assembly GCA_013398175.1 of Climacteris rufus. Classification (NCBI taxonomy): domain Eukaryota; kingdom Metazoa; phylum Chordata; class Aves; order Passeriformes; family Climacteridae; genus Climacteris; species Climacteris rufus. The sequence goes on from VZRZ01004463.1 coordinate 308,305, forward strand.
AGGCTGGGACAGCTGGCATTGCTCAGCCTGCAGAGGAGAAGCTTTGGGGTGAGCTCACTGTGGCCTTGCAGGGCCTGAAGGGAGCCCACAGGAAAGGGGGAGAGAAATTATTGACAAGGGCTGGGGGGACAGGACAAGGGGGAATGGCCTCCCACTGCCAGAGGGCAGGGTTGGATGGGATATTGGGGAGGAATTGTTCCCTGGGAGGGTGGGGAGGCCCTGGCACAGGGTGCCCAGAGAAGCTGTGGCTGCCCCTGGATCCCTGGCAGTGCCCAAGGCCAGGCTGGACGGGGCTCTGAGCACCCTGGGGCAGTGGGAGGTGTCCCTGCCCATGGCATGGGGAGGAATGAGATGAGCTTTAAGGTCCCTTCCACTCTCTGGTTTTGCCCCCTTTTTTCAGGTACTGGAAGTAGGAGGGTTGAATGGTACAGACCCAGTAATCCCTCATGCCCCACAGTTCCTGTGCAAGCACCCCCTCAAGGAGATCACTACCACTGCACAGGGAGTTCTAAACCCCAGCAGCAGCAGCTGGACAGATCAGCACATTTATACCAGAGAGCCAAGGAATGCACATCTCCAGGCCCCAAACCAATGCTCTGTCCATCAGACAGCTGCAGCAAATCCATGTTCTCCCTCCTTTTTGGTGTCAGGCCCAACAGAGGATACACACCTTGCTGACCACTGTGCAAGAGCAGGTAAAATCAAAAAAAGAGCTGAAAAATCAAACACCCTTATGAGGGAGCTTAAAGCTCTGGGTAAGGTTTCCTTCCAAGTGGGATTAAGTGCTGGATACAGAAACACACCTGAACACAGAGTGGGCTAGCACATTCAAATAAACAGCAGCTAGAGGAAAGAGCTTCCACAGTTAGGCACTTCCAGGCTGCAGACATACAGCAGCTTGCAAGTACAAAAAACCAGAAGGAGATGAAATGAAAAGTCCCGTAGTTACTGAAGATGTACACCATCAACCCCAGTCCCCAAGCTGGCAAGGGTGAGGTAAGGCACATGTGAAGCTGCAAGAGGGAATCTATTAAGAAGATAAAACCCCTTTTCCAGCAACTTACACATCTCAAAGTAAGACATCTCAAGGAAAAAAAAAACACACAAAAAAATCCACAAAGCCCAAACTTTTAACTCTTTCCAAGACTTTCCACTAATTTGAAAAGCAAGCAAAAAAAAAAAAAACCAACCAAAAAAGAAACCCAAACCACCCCAAACTATTTTGAGATGCACTGGATGCAGTTTTTCCAGGAAAAATCACAGACCCCATGACTGACTTCAAATGAAAATCTGAGCCCTCAAGCCTCTCCAGGACACGGGTATAATAAATAAAGGGCGTGTGGCTGGATGAACTGCCACAGGCCTGGGCCTTCCTGGAGCCTCTTCACCCCCTCCAGCTTTTTTTCTCCTTCTACAGAATCTGACAGCACCAGAGTTTCACAAGAGCACACTAAATTTATGACTACAGAAATGCAAATTTCATAAAGTATTATTAAGTAATTAAATACCAGTCTGATTGAGTACTTCTGGTTTTAGTATTTGCTACAGGTAGGAACTCCTTTGTCTTTTTAAATCCTCCAAACACTTTGCTGTGTTTGTTACACTTGTTCTTTCACTGCTGCAGTCAAGTGAGAGGCTGCATCCAATTCCTTAAGGATCAGCATGGTAAAGACATTTGAACTGCTGTGATTTGTCTGGATGCAACAGCAACACGTGTGACACTCAAGGGAAGACAGAACATCCAATATATAAACACAGATAGCTTTGATCAGGAAATGAGCTGATGTTATGTGGCAATAAAGAACACCCTGCAATGACACTGCTAAATCAAAAATACAAAAAATTACCAACAGTTTAACCCCAGTTTCGTGCTTTGAACCCTACATTATCTGCTGGCTTGATGTTGGGTTTTTATTTTAAGCATCAAAAGAGATGATTCTATTTCTGTAGTCCTAGAAAACCAGCAAAGATTCATTCAGTGATTGAGTGTGTGAAGATAAAAAACCTCTTTAGAGCACCTTGGGGACAATGGGCATCTTGCTGCTTATGATCACAGCACTCACGGGGCAGTCACTGTTTACACTGAAAAGCAACTTTACACAATAAGGGGTTTTCAGTTTCCTCACTGCTAATTTCCCAGTCATCCAGTGCTCCCTCATTACTGCCTGCTTTAGAGGCACTCACCCGTTGCCACGAGAATGCAGAATATCAGTAAAAGCAGAGAAGTGGCACAGGCAAGTAAGAGCAACCAAGTCAGTGGCAATAATGGAGTCAAAAAGTCATTTGTGAATTACAAACAGTAATGAATTCCAATATCAGATACCTGCAGGTTTATTTCTTGGTAAAGGAGATGCCAATGACAAGAACAATTACTCTGCAAACATCAGTTTACTTACCCTTTTACGTGCTCTGCAAAGGGTGGGAAACCAGCCAGTCAGCAACTGAACTCTTTTAATTAACAGAAATGGTAATCAAACAATGTCCACCACTGTATTCACAGCACTGTATCCAGGGAACTCTGGCCAAATCCAGTGTGTCTGACACTTACAAAAAACATCCCATGACCATCAAAGTTTGAAAGCAGTATTAAGGTATACAAATACTTTTAATACATAACAACTTGAAGTCAGACATTTACCAACAGAAAGCTCGCTGTAAGCCGAGGACACACCCATCAATGCACGGAATGCAGCGGAGAGCCACCGGAGCAGCGTTTCTCATGCACAGCCCGCAGCCTGAGCTTTGCCAACAGGCTGCTCCCGCTGCATCCAGGGGCGCTCCCGCTGCATCCAGGGGCGCTCCCGGCGCCGGGGCAGGGCCGCGCCGCCCTGGGGCGCTACGAGTCGGGCAGGGCCTGGCTGTGGGGGCCGCTCCTCGTCTTCAGCTGCGACTGGGCGATGTCGGCCAGCGCGCTCTGGATCTTCTCGAGCAGCACATCGCCGCGATACACCACCTCCTCCAGGCGCGCCGCCGCCTCGTGGTTCTCCTCCTCCAGGCGGTACAGGCTGGCAGCCTGCGGGGCACACGGGGCAAGCAGAGCTTCAGCGCGGCTCACAGCCCGCCCGGCCGCTCCCCAGCACACAGAAAGGTTCTCCTGCAGCCCCTCGGGTAAACACTGACAGCTTCAGAGCAGCTCGTTACAGCGCGCAGCCTCAAACTGTGCTAAAACATGGAGTGAACACCAAACATCTGAACGGGGATGTCAGCTTCCCTCATGCTCTGACTCCTGGCTCAGTACAGCTTTTCTTTTGAGGAGTATTTATTCTCTACTGAAAGGGGCTCAGCAAGATGTAAGCAGAATTTAATTTAAACCTTTCATCACACAGCGTATTTCAGATGAAACTCTATTATTTAACCTTTTTTCTTCAATATTCTGCTTCACAATCAAGCTGCTTTTCAGTTAGACAAAACATAGTGAAATAAAACATTTAAACTTCAAAATATTTCAATACTTTAAAACATTTACCAAATTTAAAGTGACCAAAGCTTGTTCTAACTGAGTAACAGAAAAGGCAAAGCAGAATAGTTTCAAACTGATACTTTTTGAAGTAGTTACACAGGTCCCTAAGAAGCCCTGCTTAAACAAACTGGCAAATTCCAGCCACATATTCAACTTGTGTTCTGCAGCACTGATGTCTTCAACGAAGGTTCAAATACAGCAGTGAAGGACTTGATAGCCCTTGCAGGAAGGGTCAGAGAAGGAAGGTGGCAAAAGGTGAAAGGCTGAAATCTAGAATCCAGCTCAACTCCTTCAGCCCCAGCTGTTGGAGAGCTGACTGCAGCTAAGGCACAGATCAGAGCAGAATATGGCCTGTCAGCTTCACTGAAAGGGAACTCAGAAAGGGCAGGTAAATGGTGTTGGGCATTAGAGCAGCATTTAAGACAAGCCTCAGGTTTGAAAGACATGCCAAGACAACCTCAGTATAAAATAAGTAGAGCAGCCTCAGTACACCTCTATTAGCCAAGTGTTATCTACCACCTCTCAACAAAACCTATACTGCACATTTTAGAGTGTTTCAAGTACTTGCAAAGCCATTTCTTTGAAGAATGTCAGAATACTTAATACTGCACCAAATTAAGCAAGAGAAAATAAAACTCAAGACTGCAATCAGTGAGTGATGGAATCCAAGCTAATTTATCTTAAAACCAGAGGAGTGAGAAAATATCAGAAATTCCTGCGACACAAGTCGTGCACTAAGACAGCAAGAAGCTGCTGAAGTATCACCTTGAAGGAAAGCAGTTCCCTGCTGGAGAAGCAGCTCCTCCTTCTGGAGCACCCTGCTTTCCCCACATCAGCTGCCACCTTGCCCAGACCCTGCCCAGTCACGGAGGAAGCCTGCAGTAACTCGTCTGCAGCAGGAATTCTATCTCCAGCTACTCAAAATGCACTTACACGAAATTATGCTGGTGGTAATGAGCCCAATTAGTACATTCAGCAATTACTGGGACTAGCAAAGGCTCCAAATTTAACTTCCTCTGTTTAAAACCAAATGCGATGCCACTGCCAAGTCATTGCTATTCAGCCCATCTAGCATTAATCTTCTGTAAAACACCTTTAAATAGTTACTGAGTATCAACCCAGGTTTAAAACCTCCAGGTGATCTTAAAAGTGATCATCAGGGTTGTCAAGGAAACAGCACACTGCATCCTTGCTGCATTCCAAAAAGAAAATACTTGATGGAAATCTAGCATTTAAGAGGCAAAGAGGAAAAAAATAGTTGCTGTTTAATAGAAAAGACCTGTAGAAATAACAGGGAAAAAAAAAACCAAACAAAAAAAACAAAAGAAAAACCAAGTTTGGCTGGTCCAATGAAGGATTCCTTGTTATTGACAGGTGATGGAATTGTTTTGTGACAGAGGTGAAGAACTTAAAGGATACCCTGCCAACTCTTTAACCAGAAATGCTGTGGAGGAACAAAAGACTTCTGTAAAGTGTTGGTTCTGCAGCTACAAAATGAAACGTGAGAAAAGATGAAATATTATCAAGGAAAAAACCCCAACAAAACAACCCACAAAGCATGAGTATTGTTGCATCTGTTCTGTTAATAACTGGATAGCTGAGGGAAAAAAATGGGTGAGCAGTTTCCTGTATTGTGGTGTTGTGATAAAATCACTTTTCTTTTTAGCATTCTAACAGAAAACTAAGTTTAAAATATTCTCACTGAGTATAATCTCACTCAGAACTAGATGCAAGTTCAGTATTTCCACTAAGCCTACAAAGTGCTCACAGGCTACGCTCATGAAAAATTCAGGTTTGTATTCAAATCGTTTTTCAAGATGACATGGCCTAGAGATAAAAAATATCTTTAAAAAAAAAGCAGTTTGCCTTCAGGAAAGTTCTGCTCTTGGAACTGGGAACCCTCCTACCTGCAGAGCTGCTGTGGACTCTTCACTGGGCAGGGAGTCTATGAGGACATCGATATCCTTGGCCGTGCGAGCGATCAGAGCTGCGAACAGCTGGGCGTACTCTGCAAAAACCAGTGAGCAAACCAGCTCATCAACAAGCACCACGCTGCACACACAGCACAGCACACTTGAGGCATGCAGGTCTTCCAAATTCTCCTATGTGAAGGAAAGAGCTCAAACAGTGCAGAACTGCAGGCAGTTCAGTTCCAATCCTGTACCACACAAAGGAACTTACACAAAGTTATACAACGGGCTGGCTCTGTGCAAATGAGAAAACAGCCAGAACTTACCACTAGTAATTGTTCTAGTTACTACTTGGAGCATTGAGAGGTACCTAGAAACTCCTAAAACTTTTCAATGCCTGCCCTGAAATCTGCCAATACCAAAAAAAGAACGACAGAAACAACACACAGTGATTCCAACAGGTATTTTAAATCATGTTACACAACAGACCACTAGTCAAAGAATTTGACATTTTTTAATTTAAAGAGAAAAGAACTCCTCTTCAGCCACAGGGAAAGTTAAACTGCCCCTGAGACAAGGGCTGGAAGCTTCTAACAGGCCTTAGTTTAGCTGCTGTATCTTTAAAAGAACTTTTAGTGAGAAGCACCATAAGCCAGAAAGAAAACCTTTTGTATGGAATTGTGCTCATTCAATTTGAATTCAGTTCATTACTACCACTAAAATATTGAAAGTCCTTTCCAATATATAATTTAAGACTTTACATATTTATTTACATGCTTGATTCGTGAATGATTTGTGGAAACAACAGAAAACACTTTAATGGCAAAAATCTACAAAAAAGATTAACATTCTCAAAGTTACACTCGACTTTTAACTTAAAAAACAAAGCCAACGTATCCATTTAAAGCTCAGTCAGCACAGTTTACCTGTAAAGAGTTTTGAGACCTTTTTTAAGGAAGCAAACAAGCCTTTCAGCTGGCTCTTCCAACTAATTCCAGCATTCAACTGTCCCAGAAAGTGCATCACTCCCTCCAAGCCAGTCTTCCCTGACATCCTAATAAAAAATCCTAATCTGATCAAAGACATAGGTAAAATTTTCTCGTGGGGAAAAAAAACAAAAACAAGAGGAAAAAAAGAAAACAAGAAAAAATATTCAGGATTAGAATAACATGGTTATTTAAAAACTAACTTGAAATTTTTGAATCAGAGAGAACTTTTATTGAACTGTGCTTCCCAGTTTCAGTGTCTGTGCTGGTTTTAGCTGGGACAGTGAATTTTCTTGTTAGTAGCTGGTACAGTGCAGTGGTTTGGATGAATTATGATAACAATGATACCACACTGGTGTTTCAGCTGTTGCTGAGCAGTGCTGACTCCAAATCAAGGACTTCTCAGTGTGCCATGCTCTGGCAGCAATCAGATGGGCAAGGAGCTGGGAGGGAGCACGGCCAGGACAGCAGATCTGAGCTGGCCAAAGGGATACTCCACACCACAGAGGGCTGTGGATAAACACCAGTGTATAAACTGGGGGGCTGGCTGGGAGCTGCCTGGGGATAGGCACCAGGCAGCACTGGGGATCAGCTGCACTTGTGTTCCTCCTCTCTCTCTTTTTCATTACCATTACTGTGATTATTGTTGTATTTTACATTGCTTCCATTGTTAAACTGTTCTTATCTCAACCCACGAATTTTACGTCCCCCCACGGTGCAGGGGGAAGTGGGTGAACAGCTCCATGGCACTTACTTGCCAGCTGGGCTTAATCCATGAGAGTGTTTTAAACCAGTTTCCAGTCTCTTGGGGGGAAAAAAAAAGTAAAACCAAAACCAAAGCTACACCACCCAACAAGAAAATCACCAATGCCAATGGGGGAGACTCAACATGATGTTATTCTTTAATTAACTACATGAAGAGATGAAACTGAAAGAGGGAACTCTTACAAACTCAAAGAGGGGAGATTTAGGTTACATATCAGGAAGAAATTCTTCCCTGTGAGGCTGGGGAGGCCCTGGCACAGGGTGCCCAGAGAAGCTGTGGCTGCCCCTGGATCCCTGGCAGTGCCCAAGGCCAGGCTGGATTGGGCTCTGAGCACCCTGGGGCAGTGGAAAGTGTCCCTGCCCATGGCAGGGGTGGCACTGGATGAGCTTTAAGATCCCTTTTAACGCCTAACGTTCTATCATTGTATGATGCATGGAGAACCACAACCACTCCAGCAGCTCCCGGGGGAATTCTTTGCTGGGCACGGATGCTGCACTGCAGAGTGCCCCACACCAAACACGCTCGCATTCAGCCAAGGCACGCAGGAAGCCGGACTTGCCTTCCGTGGGATTCGCCGGCTGATCCTTGTTTATGGCCGTCTGGATGTTGCTGAACGAGGCCGGGGGCCCGCACTGCTGCAGCACTCCGATGGCGTTACAGAACTGGTCCGCGAGCTGCCGGCACCGATTAACACCGCGTTAATTAACCGGCCCCACCACCACAGCCACCCCGAGCGGCATCCCCTCACGGCCGGCACCCCTCACGGGCGCCATCCCCTCACGGGCGGCACC
>VZRZ01004463.1:316768-350575 GCA_013398175.1 Climacteris rufus
GAGGTGTTTGAGGACAGACTGGACGTGGCACTCGGTGCCGTGATCTGGGTGACACGGTGCTGTTCGGTCATGGGTTGGACTCGATGATCTCGGAGGTCTTTTCCAACCTCAGTGCTTCTGTTACTGCTACGGCATGGGCAGCTTTTGCCGTGCAGCAGTCGCCCTGATCCCGGCTGAAGGCAGCAGCAGCACTCAGGTGCTCCACGCCAGCCCCACACTGAGCAGGCATCACATCTAGCAGGGAAAAGGCAGAGTGCGGTGTCCCCAGCAAGCCGGCTTAGAGCCAGCAGCCGTGCCGGGGGTTGGAGAATAAATGCCATTTGTGGCAGTTAGCGTGCGCCCGGCAGCGAGCTGACAGCCACGCAGCACTCAGCCCCCTTCGTTATCTCTGACACCTGGGTCCAATGCCCAGCATTTTTAAGGGCTTTACACCTGTTCCCGCCCTTCCCAGCAGAGCCCTCCCGCAGGTGCCTGAGGGGGCGGGAGCGGCCGCGGCCGGGCGGGCCCCACTACGGCTCCGCCTCACAGCGCCCGCTCCGCTGCGGCCCCGCCTCGGCCGCCCGGCCCTTCGGCAGCCTCGTTCCCCCTTTCCCCGCTGCCCGGGCAGCGCCATGCGGGTCTGTGCCGGCCCCGCGCTGTTGCTGCTGCTCCTGGGGGTCCTGCGGCATGGCGGAGCCTCAGGTGAGGGCGGCGTGAGGCGCGGCGGGCGGGCTGCCCCGTGGCCGCCATTAAGCGGCCGGGGGAGCCCGGCCGGGAGCGGGAGCGGGGAGGTTGTGCCGCTTCGTGTCCAGCGGGATGCACGGCCGGGGGCTTCTTGTGACTGCAGAGCCTTCCGGGGTGTTCCGGCTGCTGGCCGGGTGACCTGCTGCTGTCCCGAGGGGACGAGCTGGAATGGGGGTCAAAAGCTGGCGGTGCAGCTGGAGAAGCGCTGTGTGTATTCACGATTACCTTAATCTTTCACGAGAGCCACCACCCCTCCTGTTTTTATTTATTTTTTTTGCACCTTAATTGCTACGGACGCCGTAATTTTAACTGTTCCATGGGTAATACGGAGTAATTTTGACGCGCCGTTGCAGGGATGCGGCTGAGCAGGGCTGTATTCCTCGGACAGAAACACGGTGCCATTCACTGGCTATGAACGTGAGTTTATATGCCAAAGGGAGCAAGGTTTAAAGTAGGTTTGTTTCTGTTTGTTGTTTTTTTTTTTTCCCGACCACGTACAGGGGGTCCTGGGTTCCCAGCGCCCAGTGGATGGTGGGTTAAAAAGCATTGTCACGGTAAAACTCAGGAAAGGAGTGAGACCTCCTCCAATTTGTACCTTGATTCCTAAAGTTGCTTGTTGTCCGTGCTGATGTAACCTGACTTTATTTGGCACGGGTTTTTCTTTGTATTTTCCCTGTGTTCCTGCATGTGACTCAAATAGGGCTCCAGAGTTAAGTGTGCTATAAACAAGTAGAGTTTGGGAAGATTTAAAGTGACTTTTTTTTTTGTTTCTGGTTAAGCGCTTATCTGTTCAAATAAAGGAAAAAATAAACAGTTTCCTCTCAGAGATAATTCAGAGATAAGCAAGTAGCCCTTCACGTTAGGGCTGATATAAGCCTCCTCATCTTAGTTTTGCTTTATTTTTAAATCTGCTTCTAATCATAGACTCATAGAACAGTTTGGAACCTTAAAGTTCATTTTAACCCCCCTGCCATGGGCAGGGACACCTTCCACTAGACCAGGTCGCTCAATCCAGCCTAGTCTTGAATGAATGAAGCTGAATTATTCCAAAGGAGACTCTTGGGATACTTTGCAGAGCTGCAGGACAGCATTTGGAACCAGTCCCAAGTCTCTGCCCCTGAGCCTCATGCCCAAGATCTTAATGGAGAGCCAAGGACTCTGTTTCTTGTAGGACCTAAAAGCTTTGGCTGGGCACCTGATGGTGGCAAGCAGGTGTGAGAATGAAGGCTCAGGGTTCTTAGACCTTCATGTTTATATCAAAAGATGCTGGCAAGCAGTTTGGCTCCTGCACTTGATGGAATATGGGTCATGTGTTGAGTAACTTTTTTTTACAGTATGCAAAAAGGTGAAACAACTGTGGGACTAAGCAACCTGCTTTGCCTTGTAGGAGCATGTTGCTGTTTTTCCTTGCAGGATTGACAGGGTGGAGGTGGAAAGTCTTTTCCTTGTGAAAAGCTAATAAGCTGTGTAATTTGGGTACCAGAGTCTAGCTGATCATTAGGCCCTTTAAACGAGGCCACTTGCTTCATGGTTCACTGATTTGAAATTGTCCTGTGGTTATTCAGTGGTGGACACCCAGTTTGCAGGGATGGGCTCTGCTAACTCCTAATACTTGAGGATCTTGCATCCTTTAAAAAGTGCTGGTTAGTGAAATCTGTGCACCATGGCCTGTGTTACCTCTCTGGGCTTCTGATGGGCTGCAGCTCTTCCAAGTTGGTGTTTGTGCAGAAGTGTTTCATATATTGTATTTACTGCCTTTCAAAGAGCTCTGTCTTCGTGAGGAGGAGTGCTGCTGGCCATGCTTGCTACATCCAAACCAGGTTGTTTGTTGGAAAAACTAAAATGAACTTAGAGTGTAATCAGGACTGAGTAGTGCTTTTGTAAAGGGAGCTTATCTGGGTGAAACTTGTTTGTGCCAACTGGTTAGTCCATGCAGAGACAATATTTTAAAATAAGAGGTTCACCCAAAGCTCTGCCCTCACTCTTGAGACTGTAAGGACCTTGAGCCTGGTGAACAGAGTAGTCTTCTGGGGTGGGAATGGTGCAGATGGTGCCAAGCCACATTCTGTGGTGTCATCTGCTTTAACCATCAAGCTGCTCTAAGCATGAGTCTCAGTAAACACACAATCAAAGTTTACAAGTTTACATAAATGTTCTTGCTTCTTTCAGGAGTGGGGTGAGTGCTGTCTCTTTGGGGTTCACTAGTGTGGGAAGACAGAGCCCTTGTAGCAGGACTCTCATGCTTCCACATCTGCATGGCCTCACAGGTCTGATAGGATGTGGCTCCTGGCTTTATTCTGTTAAGTAACTGTATGTTAATGTTTTTCTTACTCAGACTGGTTGTCAGCCTGAGCTTGCATTTCATCTTCATTAAATGTCTTCATGTGACTACTTGTTGGTGTGCTCCCTGCTCTGGGAGGTTCTCCTTAGCTCTTGGAGCTTGCTTACATCAGGTTATTCTGCATATCCCCTGCAAGGTGCCTGGCACCCAGTAGAAATGTGTTTTCTCTGACTGCAGAGATCACAACGTTTGAGCGTGGCTCTGCAGGTAAAGAGTGTTCCTGTCTGGGCAGCAGTGGCATTTCTTCACTTGTGTTTCTTACTGGAAATCGATCTCCTAGGTGTGACAAAGAACCTGGTGTGGCTAACTGCTCCGTGGTGGTGGGGAATGGCACTGGGCTGTTGGAGCTGGAAATGTGGTTTGCTCAAAGCATCAAAGCAACCAAGAGCTTGGCACTGAATCAGCAGAGTGGGAACGGTTCAAGCTGGGCCTTGCCTGTTGGGAAAGCACAACAAGTGCAGAGGCTCTGGGGAGTGCATTGTCGTCTTGTTTAGAGTCAGGAATGAGGAGTTTTGATCTCAGAAGAGCTCTGGGAGGTTCTATTTCTTTGCTGTCTTTACTAGTTTTGCCCTTCATATGAGAGAAAAGCTACGATGTGGAGTGACAGAGCAGACCACTTAGCTCTGTTCATCAGTTCTATATGCTGGACTATGTGCTCCAGTTCTGATATTAATATATGGAGTAATGCATGCTCAGGGCTCCATCTCTGCTCTGCTCTTGCTCAGTTTCAGCAGTGCTGACTTCCTCTGAGCATCTGTTCAGCTGATAAGCTCTGCAGCAGTGGGGGTTCCTCTCTTGTATCTAACCCCAGCCTAGTTGGACATGCAGTGACTGTTACAGTTCTCCCTGCAAGGCAAGGAAGAGGGGATGATAGCCTGGCATCTCCGAGTGTTTCCACACCTTCACCATTGGAAGCAATAAATCAAGTTGGGATGCCTGGGTTTTGCTCCTGTCCCTGTTGCTGACCTGCTGATGGACTGCCTCCCTGGTGAGGAGGTGCAGCTGTGCTGCTGGTCCTGCAGACCTCTCTGTGGGCCACCTTCAGCGACATCAAGCTTGCCCAAAGGAGAAGGTTGTGTGCTGTGGCCGTGGAGGTCTCTGTGTCTGTCCTTCAAAGGATGTTTGGCAAGACTGAGCTCCCTGTGGCCCAGGGAGTCCAACAGCTGTCTGAGAACAGCAATAGGGCTGCCAAACTGGGGCTTGGTTAATTTGTCTTGCTCACCACCTTCCCTTTCTGTCCCGGAGCACCCCCAGTGACTTGCTCAAATGACAGAGGAGAAGGCTGGAAAGGTGCTGTGCTCTGTGTAGCAATTGCTCTTCCAAAGAACTTCTTAGGAGGTTCTATTGCTGTGCCTGTCATCTTTCAGGCCTGACTGGAAGTGTGGTTGGAGGAGCCTGTGAACAGCAAGCTGGAAAATACTTGTGTGATGGGTGCAGATGTTCTTGCTCTTCACCCTGCATCTCTGCTCTTCTGCCCAGACTTGGGGATAATGTGTGTCACATGCATTGTTCTGGGAGCAGTGATGCAAACAGGAAAGCAGTATAGCACGCCATACCTTAATTCACCACGCTAATTAGGCTTGAGAGGCCTCTGACATTCAGAGTCTCATGACTGTGGTGAAGTAGTGCCTGTGTCTTGCTGACCAGTCTGTCCTTGCTCATGCAGAGGCCTCTGGGTGTGAGCAGAGTGGAGGTAAGAAAAAGGTGGAGCAGTGCAGTTTTTCCCCTTGGTGTGGATCATACAGAGAATGTGTATGGTTTCAACTTTTTTCTTAAAAGGACATCTAAGTGTGAACATCTTGAGGTTCAGGAAACTGCTGAAGTTCTTAAAGATCAAAGAAAAATATGTTTTCTACATTGTGAGCTTTCACTTCTCGTATCTGAGTGTATAGATGTCTGTGTCTGCTGATTTCTTTTCAGCATTCATACTGCTATTACTTGCATTTCTGCTAGAGCTTGAGCTGAGGAGGAAAGAGATCTTCAGAAGAAGAGGATATCTGGATGCTGCTCAAGGGACTCTAAAGAATCAGAAACTGAAGGATACACAAAGCTTTTCTGTTGCTTTAATTTTACATTAATTACTGTTTGAAAACTTGGTGTAGAAACTTCTACCTTAACACAAACTGCAGTTGATGGAACAGAAAAATGGAGAATTTTTCTTCCCTTACAAGTGGTTTATGATCCTCATATTTCAGCTGAGGTTTTACTGGTGATGCATTACTGGTATTAATTGAATGTTGGGAGGGAGCATGTAAGGGTTGGAGTTCCTTCCTTCACTGTGAGGTGAGCAAGGGAGGCATGAGGGTAGGAGTTCACCTCTGCTCACATATCAAGAGGCAAAGAAACTGCCCAGTGATGCCAGTTCTTGGCAGGGAGAGCGGGCAGTAACAGGAAAGGAGTTTGTTTTTTTATCTGAAACTGTACCCAGTGCTCTGTTCCCTCTCTTCTGAATGGGAGACCCCCAGAGTCATCAGCAAGGGCACACGGGATGGTGCTGCTGCTGACTGCACTGGAGCACTTGACACTTGAACACTTTACACCCGAGGCAACTGCACTGAAGGGAGTGTGTGTATGTGTTCAGGCTTGATAAGTTTTAGGTCTGTTTGGGCGCTGTGTGCCTGCAGAGGAATTCAGGGAAAAACCTGAAGGGCACTGTGCATCTGCCTGCAGCCACCAACCAAAGAGTGGTTCTTTTCTGTGTGGCTGCTTCACTTTCCTCCCTTGGCATCCCCTGTCCCTCAAGAGCCCAGCACAGGGAGAAACCAGGCTTGCTTGCAGGACTTGAATGACAAGACAAAGTTGATTCTCACAGATCTTATATCCTGGGTCACGTGGTTCTCTTGAAAGTAAAATGGCAGTGGATCATGGGGTTATGCTCATCCGAAGAACAGGTCTAGGTTGTGTCTAGGAAAAATTAGTCAAATGTTTTAGGATACAGAAATCAAGATGCAGCAGTTCTAATGATTAAAATAGTTCAGGAACCAAAAAACATGAAATAGCTAAAAGTGGGTAAGTGTATGTATGTAAACTACAGATTTGACTCTCTCTCCTAGAAGTTGACTCCAACTGCCATTGTCCATGGGAATTCACCCAGGAATTCTGAAGGATAGTGTGTGAGTTGGCTGGCTGGTACAGACATACTCACCTGCATTTGCCAGAGATCAGGCAGTCCCCAGTATCCTCTCTTAGTGACTTGTGGAGTGTAACTGCCTGGTTGGCTGGGCTGGGGAGCTCAGCTGTATCAAACCCTGGCAGGAAAGCTGCCCCTGTGCTGAGGTGAGTGCCAGGCTGCAGGGCAGGTTCTCTGGCTGTAGCTGTTCCTGGAGGTACAGCTCTGTGCAGTTTCTAAAACCTTGGTCTGGCTTACAGGGTGAGAGCAGCACAGAGCAACATCCTGCTCTGCTCCCAGCTGACTGGAAACTGCCAGCCTTCCCTGGTAATTGTTTCCCTCTGGACAAAAAAACAACTGTCTTCCTTTTTTTGTAATGCAGGTCTTCTTGAGCTGTCCTTGGGGAAATTCAGAAATGTGCTGCTGAACCAGAGCAGTCCTGTGGAGGCTGTGATCAGGAACATCGCCAGCAACGTGACTCTGGTTATTTTTCAAGTGCATGCCCAGCACAGTGATGTGGTGATATCCTTTGATAAGGTAGGAGTGTCACTTCTCTTCCTGAGTGCCACTTTCCTTTCAGCAAAGGACATGGCTCTGGACTACTGAACTGAAGTTGGATAAATCAGGAATATCTTTCACCTGCTTGGCTTTTGGACAGTATTACTGTAGCTTCAGAAATCCTTTCTGGCACTTGCATGGCATAACTGTATTTAGAAGGACTGAATGCTAAAGGAGTTTCAGAGCTGGCTTGAAAATGTTTCAAGGCTCTTTATTTGGTGGAAGTGGTGCTTTTGCCATGTGACTGGTCTGACTCCTGTCCATCAGCTTCTCAGATTAAAACCAGATCCATGTAAGCATTTGCCAGATGCCTTGTACATGGTCACTTTGGGATGTTTGGTTGTCTGCTGTTTACATGGCTTGGATCTAACCACTGCAGATGTCATGTGTTGTTATCCCAGCTCCTTGTCCTGGATCTAATTCTCCTTTAGTAACACATGGAGACATTCCTCCACAGTACTCCTGTGAAGACTGCTGCTTCTAGAGAACAATAAAAGCATTCCTGCCACTCTACACTGCACCCCAGTACTGATGGGACAAACTGAGGCTAATGTAAAATACTGATTGTTGTTGTTGTTATGGTGCTGTGAGGCTCAAACTGGTATTTGGACAGGACATTGGCTAAGCTGCAGGTGGCAGATGGAGGTCTGACAGCTGCCATCCAGTTTCCCTCTCTCCACCAGCATCTTTCAAATGAGAATTTACTGAGTGCCAAGAAGTATCCTGGGAAGCTTAGGAGATGAATGACCTGTAACACAAATTGCCCAGCTCAGCCCTCTTTGTACTGGTGAAACAGGCAGGGTTGCAGAGCTGAGGCATTACTGTTACGCTGTTCAGTCTTTGCTTACCACTGGTAGGTGCCAGTTCAGATCCTCTTTGCATTCATGAGCCTTACCAGGCCAAGGGCAGTGATGTACAAGCACAGCTATACTGCTTTTAGGGCTGGCCTGCCTCTAGAAATACAAAGTTAAGCCAGACTTTGAAGTCTGCCAGGTCCAACGTGCTTCCTTACTGTGCTGCCTCAGGTAACTGTGGCTGCCCTGGACAGAGGCACACCTTCCATGCTGAAAATTAGATTGGACTGCAGGTCAGTTGGCTGTTCCTGCTGTGAGAGTGTGATACTGCCACTGCTCCTGTTCTCAAGAGCCCTGGTTCTGGAGGGGATGGCGGGAGGGGTTTGTGTCAGTAGCTGGGCCTGGCCCCAAAAACGTCTGGCATTGCTGATGTTAAGCCCCCCTCACACAGTCATCTCCATCCTGGTGGAGACAGGGAGGTGTTTCTGTCCATCAGTTCCCAGAGTGCTGCTTGGGTGCCAGCTCTCAGCGTTTTGTGAGGGATGCTTCAGTCCTTTTACACTTCCACTAGTCAACACATTGCTAGACTACAACTAGCAATCAGCTAGATTTCTCTGCAACTTGCTTGTGATTATCAGCTCTTTAGTAGTCCCTTTCGGCCCTGCCATGGCACATCTTCTCTTTGTGAGTTCTTTTAACAGACATCTGAGATAAGACACAGTAGAAATACTTCAGAGTTTCTTCTGTCTCAAAATGTTTATGAAGTGTTATCTATAACTTGGCAGCACAGAAAAGTGCTTTGTCGTTAATAACAAGGTGCAAATGGCCTCGAGCACCTCTCCTTCAGATTAATTATACACCAGATTGTCCAATTAGGGAGATGCTGTGTAGGATATTTTCAATAAAAACCTAATAATCAGTTCTTCTTATCCCGCACTGCGGAACTTTAGAACCAATGGCAGAAAACACGAGTTTTTGGAGAAGAAAGGGGAAGTAGCAAAGGTAAAATGGAAGTCAAAGAACAACACCTAAACCCTCCATTTTGGACAATAGTATTACAATATCTCATAAACCAAAATGTCTACACTTCTATCTAATTCACCTAATGACATAACTATACAGCATTAATTTCAAAGTTATCACACTACGGGGGAAGTCTTTTCCAGGGTTTAAGATCAAATGAGGTTTATTTCTGGGGATCAAAACTTGTTGAAGCAGAAAGAGTGAAATTCTCAGAATTCAGGGTTCCAACACATACCCAGGGGGTCTGTGGCAGGAATGGGCTCCTGTGCTACTGTCAAACCGTGGCAGAAGTGTTCTCAAGAAGAACTGCTTGTTTCTGTGATCTGTTTGTGTGCAGACTCCATCAGTGAACAGCTCGGGAGTTGGAGCAGACAGAGGGCTGGTGTCCCCGCTGCGGCCTCAGCAGACGGTGTGTACGTGGTACCTGCGCTCCCGGGCTGCTGGCCCCGTGCTCAGCACTGCCATCTCCATTCCCTACATGGAGAGAGGTGCGTTCCCATGGCCTGCCAGCTCTGTCTGCTGCAGCCTAAGCCTTGACCTTGCACAGGGATAGTCTTGCGTGGTGGAAATCTGATGCAGATGCCAGAAGTTCTTTAGGAATGGGCTGAAAATGCTTATTGTCACTGCTGGATTGTGAGTTGTGTGTAGGATGTACTGTACGGTCTTGCCATGGCTTCAGCCTTGGAGCAGGAAACTGCTGTGCATATCATGGAGTCACAGATTTGTTTGGATTGGAAAGGACCTTAAAGATCATCTCTGTCCAACCCCCTGCTGTGGGCAGGGACACTTTCCACTGCCCCAGGGTGCTCAGAGCCCCATCCAGCCTGGCCTTGGGCACTGCCAGGGATCCAGGGGCAGCCACAGCTCCTCTGGGCACCCTGTGCCAGGGCCTCCCTACCCTCCCAGGGAACAATTCCTTCCTAATATCCAAGCTAACCCTACTTAGTTTCAGTTTGAAGCTGTGCCCTGTTGTCCTGCTACTACATGTCCTTGTAAAAGTGCCTCTCCAGCTGCTTCCAGGAACTGGAAGGCTGCTAGGAAAAGGTCTCTGTAGCCTTCTCTTCTCTAGGCGGAACAACCCCAACTCCTGAAGCTTTTCCTCATAGGAGAGGTGCTCCATCCTTCTAGCCATCTTCATGGTCCTCCTTTGGACTAACTCCAACAGGTCCACATCCTTCTTATTTTGGGGGGGTCGTTGCCAGAGTAGAGGGACGGAACTCCTTCCCTTGCCCTGCTGCCCACCCTGCTTTGGAGGCAGCCCAGGATGCTGTTGGCTTGCTGGGCTGCCAGCACACGTTGCTATTTCGTGTTGAGCTTCTCATCAGCCAACACCCCCAGGTGCTTCTCCTCAGGGCTGCTCTCAATCCATTTTCCAGCCAGCCTGTGGTTGTGCTTGGGGATTTTGCTGAGCCCTGTGCAGGACCTTACAGAGCCTGTGTCCTTCCATTCCAACACTCCAGTCATTGGAGGCACCTTGTGTGGGGCCTGTCACAGGCTGCAGTGAAACCCTTGTGCTGCCTGATGATTTTCTGTGCTCAACAAGTGGGTTGTGCCTGAAAGTGCATAACTACAGCTGTCTTTTCTGTTTTCTAGATCCTGTTCCTGGGGGCTGCAATCTAGAATTTGACTTGGAAGTGGATCCAAATATTTACCTGGACTATACGGTGGTTGATATACACATCAAGTTTGCCCCTGCAAACCTGGGATATACGAGGTGTGTGAAGAACTTCAGTGCACTGAGCGAGTCCTTTTGTCCTGTATTTGGCCAAAAGGCTGAAACAAGAGTCTGCTGTAACAGCTGAACCATCCAGCTGCTGGCAGAAATCTTGTTTGCCCCAACGAATGTAAATGGGGGAAAGGAGGAGGGGGAGAGGTAATACAGCAGAGAGATAAAAGTTGAGAGTTACATCTTGTGGGGGAGATTATGCAAGTTCAGAAATGTAAGCAGTCAGCTAATACTGGATCTTCCCATTCCTCATAATGACTTAATTTGTTTGAGTAGCAATTGTGTGTTACAGCCAGTTTTATTTCTTTACTAGCACTGAAGCATGATAATGACCCAGTGCTTTGTTTGACTTGAGACTTCAAGTTAAAAAGGATTTATTTCCCGAACGGTGCCTGGTCTCACAAGCGCTAGGCAGGGAATGGGGAAGACGGTCCACAGGTGCAGGGAAGAGCAAACAGGGATGCTGCGGTCGTTGGCTGCCGTGAGCTCTCGGGATTCTTGTGCCGGTTTGTTGCGGCAGCTGCTGGGAAGGCTCTGTGGGTGTAAGGGCGGGTGGCTCGGTGTGCTGGGCGTTCAGGAGCGCTCAGAGCCGCTGTGTCCCCGCAGAGGGGCCGCTCCCCCGGCCTGCGAGGAGGGCGGGCGGCGGCGGCTGCGCTACGACGTGTTCCAGTACTTCCTGCCCGAGCGCGACCTCTCGCAGCAGGGCCTGCTCGCCCACCTGCGCAGGATGGCCGAGGTGCACAGCATCAGGGCCCACGGCACCAAGGTGAGTGCGGCGCTGCCGGCCGGGATCCCCCTCCCACAGCGGCGACTGCCAGAGCTGCATCGCTGGAATGGTAGGGAACCCAAACTGAGTCCTGAAACGGGGAGGAGCAAAACACAGGGGTGGGAGAAGGTCCCCTGTCAGCAAGCACGGCAGTGCTGGAGGCAGGAGCCCGTTCTGTGAGCCTTTTGTGCAGCACAGAGATTTACTTTGGCAGATGCTGACGCTGACGGCCGGTGACACGACCAGTGTGTACTTCTCCTCGCTTCCTGGGCAAGGTGTGATCTACAACGTCATCGTGTGGGATCCTGTCTGGAATAGTTCTGCTGCATACGTCCCCGTGCATACATATGCCTGCAGCTTTGCTGACCTGGTGGATAACTGCTCTTCCCTCAGTAAGTTGGGAATTGTATGTCCTTGCCAGCTCATCTGGAGCCTCTTGTGCTCCAACGTGCTGAATGGTGCTTTGAGATTATTTTTTTCTTCATGTGTGGAGGTGTTCTTTTTTTTACACTGTATATATTTTGTTACTGTATGATGAGGTCTGCTTCTTGATTGAGGAGAAAGTCTAGAATGATGAAATAAGACTAAGGAGAACCATTAGCAATTGAAGATTTAACTTAATGGAGGTTTAATATGTGGTTTGCAAAAGTAACTCTGAACCCCGTGGTGCCACTCCAGCTTTTTCCATTTGAACTGGACACGTCATCTCAAATCATCTGTAAGACCATAGATGCTGGATGTGAAGCTAAGCCAATAAAACACAAACTAGATTAGGGTCCAGCCAGATTTTTCTGACTGTGCTGGTGCTAACAGGAGTCAGTAACCTGCAAGTATTTTGAAAGGAGATAGTCACCTAAAACAAGCGTGGAGATGATGCCAGCAGTACTGGAGTGACTACCAAATCATGCTGCTTTGTACAGACCTATAGTGATGGAACTGGAGCAGAAACAGAGCAAAGCTTCCACTCCCATTATCACTGCAGAAGGGACATGAGTAATTTTTTGAATTTGGTTCATAAAGTAAGATTTGTTCTCATTATTCTTCTGTACTGCAACACAAGTGACTCTTGTCAAACTCAGTGTTGTTTTATGACAGTGTGAGACAAATTAACTAGGCTAAACTTCTCTAAGTCAGAGCACATGGAAAATGTGCTTTACTTCTTCACATAGCTTAGATACTGGTAAGAAGTTTGCTTGGAAGACAGAGGTGAGCCAGAATGGGATGCTGATGGTCATTTCTGTTGCATGGAAGATGTATGAGAGGGGCATAATGGTGAAGGCTGCAGTGATAAAGGCTAGAGTTGCTGCCTAGGTCACTGATCCCATAGCACTGATTTTTATAGATGACTGGATGTCGCTTTTTTAAAGCAGAACAGAGAATTTTCTGGCAAAGCTGTATCTGTATCATAAGCAAGTTACATCTACTTAACTAATTGTTATAGAAACTTCACTCCTCTTGAATAGGGAGAAAGCTCTTGATTTCTTAATCAGTGTGGGACCATGTCAGTGTTCTGTTGGAGATCCTACCAAGACAGCTGTTAGTTCAGGCACTGCAGGTCTGACTGCAGCTCTCAAGTTGTCAGTAAACTTTGAGACAGCAACCTGACCTTACCTTAATCTTTTTGTTGGGACTCAGCGGAATGCTCTAGTAACCCTTTCTTTCTCCTTGTAGGTAAACTCTCTACCAAAGTATTCTTCACTGCTTTTGCTGTTCTTGGTCTTTTCACCTGCTTTTTTGGACACAGATTCTGGAAAACAGGTACTGAATGTTTGTTTGTCCTCATCTCATAAGTCTGGCTGGAACTTCGTGGAAGTTACTCTGTGTAGCTTAGAATGGTGGTGTTACTACCAAGATTCACTTGATAGTGATGCTGTGCCACTTAGGTCAACTGCTTTGCTTTTATAGGATCAAGAAAGAGCAAGGAATTTCTGATATGCCAAGAATAGAAACATAGAACTGGGGTGCATGCTGGGCAATCTGGATATAAATATGTAATTTTTGACTATTTGAAGTGCTGAGGACACCCATTTCCAGAGAAAAGTGTTGTCAGGCTTTGCTTTTGTGCTTCTGTCTGAGAACTGATGTTCCTTCCCTGCTGTAACATGAAGATGTGCTGAAGTGGGCTTGGTAGGAAGCTTGCTAAACACTTTTTCCTTCTTCTCCAGATTTATTCTTCATGGGCTTCATCGTGGCAGCTTTCTTCTTCTTTGTGCTCATTACAAGGGCAACTGGCCTTAGCTATGATGGTGAGTAGATGTGTCAGGGTAGCCTTGCTCTTCCCAAACTCATTGTTGGGAGTCCCTCAGGTCACGTCTCAGTTGTGCTTGTTGGCCAGCCACAGGAAGGACAGGAGGGTGATGCCTGGGGGCTTGAGCTCTGGTTGCCAAAACAGCTGAATGTGCAGCAGAGGAAGAGTTGCTTCCAGCCTCTAAGTGATGCAGAATAAATAGCTGCAGCTATAAAAGAAATTTGAGTATCTATCCAAGGAAGATACAGGATTTTGGAAACTCTGGAAATTAGCAGCATACTTTATTCCTATTTCTTTTACAAAGCATGGACCTCTGTTTCAGATCAAGTGCAGCTTTCTGCTGTAAAATGGAAGTAGAAGGTCTGTACCCATCTTGTTAGACTAGCAAGAATGAGTTCTTCTTGTCTGTCCCACCTCATACAAGTACCTGTGCAGCAGCTGGGAACAAAAGCCAAACAAGCATGATGTAAGTAAGGCTCCTGCAGTAGCTGGAGCTCTCAGATGTGGGAATTGCCTCTGCTCTCTTCCAGTGCGCCTGACGTTGACAGCAGTGGCTGGAATGACAGGAGGCCTGCTCTTGGTTGTGAGCTGGTGGAGGTTTGGCTCTGTCCTGCTCTCTATGTTTGTGATTGGACTCGTGCTGGGATTTCTCTTTTCCTCGACGCTCTTCTTTACTCCACTAGGTAAGCACTGAAATACCCTGCTGCAAAGAGCTGCCTTGGGAGTGCTGTGTTCCTGCTGGGGCTGCTTTGTCTTGGTGGGATGTTTAACCTTCCCTTGCCAGAGTTGGGAGGAACAGAGATGGACCTGAAGCCTTCTCTCTGCTGTGCTGTGATTAAAACTACTTGGGGAAAAGGAAAGTGGTTATTTTGCAGAGAACTTGCTGAGGCTCTTCCTAGTTAAGCTGTGTGCCATCTGACACCAGCTCTGCTCCAGGCACGCACTTGCTGCCTGGTTCTCTGCTCAGAAGAGTCCCAGTTAATTTGGAGGCTTCAGGCATAAAGGCCTCATGGATTAAGAACAGCTCTTGCTGTTGCCTTTCACCCTGCACTGCACTGTAGGAGTCCAACTTGCATTTGTAGCTGGACTGACATCATAAGGCTCTTCAAAAAGACTTTAAGATAAACAATAGACAAATGGCTTAAAAGCAAACAAGCCTGCTAAGCTGGAGTACCTCTGGGACATCAGAGCTGCACTTTATTGTAATTGTCAGTCTCAAAGCTCCTCTTTTTAAGGTCCCTTGGTGGGACAGTTTTTCCTTCTCCAGCCATCTGTGTTTGACTCAAGCCCAGATTCTCTGATAATCCATGCAGTCCCTGGTTGCTCCTCTTTAAAGTGGAACAGTGACTCAGTTGGGGGTCAGCTTGTCCTCTCTGGTTGATCCATGGGCCTTAGAAAGCAGGGGGCACAAAGAAATGTTTTAGTGGCTTAATTTGTCTAAAGTCAGAAGAATTTGTTGCCTGGTGTTGGCTACACTTGCACTGCTCTGGAGTCAAATCTAAATAGTTGAAGATTTTTAGCCTAGAAATCCATCTAGGCCACAACATGGCTTCTTAGTGGGCAGCAGTACTCTGGTGCTTTTCATTCTTACCAGAGGATTAATGTGTACCTTCTCAAAAATCTGTGTTCTCTGGACAAGATCTGCTGTTCCAGCACAGAGTACAGGGCCTGTCCCTGCCTGGGACAGTTTTTTTTTTTTTTTCTGTCCTTGTCTTGAATAAATGTTCCAATGCCTTTTAAACAGTCAGCATTTGAGCTCACAAGCTGGGTTTTTCAACAGTGCACTCCTGCTATTTCTCAGTGTACAGAGATTTCTGGGGAAAATGCTTATGCCCAAGCACTTGGAGAAAAGGCATTGTTTTAGTCACTGGTGAATTTGGTGTCTCTGCAGGAGACTACAGGGTCTTCCGTGACGATGTGGTGTTCTGGGTGACCTTCACTTGTGTAGCCCTGATGATCCCAGTGCTCTTTGTTGGCTGTCCAAGAATTGTGAGTAACAGCTGTCACCTCAGAGGGAGGGAGGGGAAAGGGATGTGGGACTTGTTAATGCAAAATGGTGTTCTGTGGGATCTATGTTAGAAAACTTATCACAGCTTTGTGAAGCTCAGCCCAGGGCCAGTTCCAGGCAGTTCCTGTTCAGCCCTGCCTGCCCTAAATGGTCCATAAGCAAAGGAATTACTTTCTTTTGCACATAACATCCACTAGAACCAGCTGACTTGTGCTGTCTTAGCAGGTGGGCTGGATAACAGGAGTGTGCAGCCAGTTTATCACAGAGGAACTGATTAAAAAATACAAAATACTTGCCCAGAGCAGCTGTGGCTGCCCCATCCGTGGAAGTTTTTAAGGCCAGGCTGGATGGGGCTCTGAGCACCCTGGGGCAGTGCAAGGTGTCCCTGCCCATGGCAGGGGGTTGGAATGAGATGAGCTTTAAGGTCCCTTCCAGCCCAGGCCATTCCATGATTCTGCTGTCTTTAAGAGGTGGGGAATAAAGACTGTTTTTCAGTCTCCTAAAGCTGTGGTTTTTCTCCCCTTCTAGCTGAACATCCTGGCCTCTGCAATAGTTGGCTCTTACACAGTGGTCCTGGCTATTGCTTGTTATGTCTACACAAGCCTTGCTTACATCACCTTAGACCTGCTCAGAAGGGTCCTCAACAATTACTTCAGCAGAGCTTACACCAATGTGCCTTTTCAAAGGAATGGTGAGTCAGAATCGCTGCCTCTTTGGTTCTGTGAACAGGGAGTGAGGGTAGGAGGGGATGGAAGAACACAGGACAGTGTGAGATGTGACACCCACATGAGAAGTTGTGGTCCTTCAAAAGCCATACTGAGTAGGCTCAAAAGCCTGCACCTCCTGCAGGTGCTGTGTGACACAGGCCCTTGGGAAAGGCTTGGGCTGGCACCTGGCTGAGGAGTTGGCAGGGTGGGCAGCCCAAAGGCCCCACGGTGACGGGCTCTTCCCGACTCCCCGTGTGTCCCTGCCTTTGCACAGTTTCTGAGGGCACGGGAGGATGTGCACACTTCATTCCGTTCTGTCGCTCCGCTTGTTCAGCCGTTGTGCTCGGGAAGGCGAGGAATGCCGGGCTGTGGTGCAGGCCTGTGTTTCTCCCTTTGCCAGACTTCATCGGCCTGGCGGTGTGGGCGATGCTGGCGCTGGGCGGGGTCACGCTGCAGCTCCGCCGGGAGAGGAGCGAGCTGCCCTTCCCGCCACACCCCTACCTCGCCTGGAAGAGGGAGAGGGAGCGGAGGAGCACCAACGTCCTGGACCCCAGCCATCACATGCCTCCCCTGAGAGAGAGGATCCACAACAAGCTGCTGCACATCAAAGAGTTCTTCCAGAAGGAGCAGCCGGCTGGGGAGAGAACTCCTCTGCTTCTGTAACTTGCCAAGGAACTGGTGGTAGTGGAGAGGGAGGACCTGGGAAAGGTGAGATGATGACCAGCAAATCAGGCAGTGGTGCAGGATTTACCACTGCTAATTTGTCCTGCTGAGTAAGAGACTCTCGTTTGCCCAGCTCGGAAGAGCAGTTACCTCTCCAGTACACTACAGGCTCTCTGTGACTTCTCCATGGCCCTCTGTAACCTGCTGGTGTCCAGCTGCAGGGTCTGGTACTTGTGCTCGAGGACAGGTATTGATCTTGTGGGGTCTAGTTTGCTGTTTGGGTTTGTGAAGTATCAAACAGGCCTTGGAAAGCAACCTGGACCGTGCTGGTTGTTCCCTTGCACGTGGAAAGCTCTGCTGAGGCAGTGCCTGACATTCCTGAGGGTGGGCAGCGTGTCTGGCCGTGAGGGGAGGGACAGGGAGTTCTTCCAGCAGGAACTGGAGCATCTCCTTTAATACAGGTACAAAACGTGTGGCTGCAGACCCACTTGTTTCCCACAAGTGTTACTGAACCTTGCAAGCTGAACTACGTGACTTGAAAGTGAACTGCACTGAGTTAACCGTGGTGTGTGTGGGCTGTGGGGCTCGGGGACTGCAGCTGGTCTGAGGCAAGACCTTCTCCCTCGCTTTTGGGTGGTTCTGCAGCAAGCTGGTCACCTGCTCTCTGTGCAGAGATGACTGCTAAGAGAACACAAGAGGCTTGTCTCCCTGTTTGCTTTCTGAACAGCCTGTGTCTTGTTTCTGCTCTGCTATAATCTCTTTTTTGATGGTGCTGTCATAAAAGAAAAAGCTAAATAAGCTCTTTGTAGCCAATGGCAATTTTTTTCCCCTGGAGTTGGCTGAAACACTAATTATTTATTTTTAATCATCTTTTAATTTTGCCCTGAAGGGGTGAAAACAGCCTTCAGCTAGCAAAATACTGACCAGAATCCTTGCTGACCCAATGTGTTCCTTACCTGTCTGAATTCCATCTGCCCGAAGCAGAATGTAGTACAAAAACAGCTTAGGGACCACCCTTGTGTTCAGTGGAGGATTGCAATCTTGTGTGGTGGCTTGATGCTCTTCCTTAAAAACAAACCCAACAGCCATTTTCAAAATGCCACCTGGAGCAATGTGTTTTTGGCTCATGTAACTTCCCAAGCAGACCTGAGGCTGTTTCACCTGTGCTTGCCCCCTGTGCCTGCTCCTGGCCTCCAGCTGGGACCTGTCAGGCATTAAAGGATGGCTCCAGTCTTGCATCCTGTGTCTTGACACAGGTTGTGGTGACTCTTCCTTCTCCCTGCTGTTGAACCTTTAGTGAGGGCAGCCAGGTGCACAGTCCTTCCTGGGTGAGGCTCAGTGACTCCACAGGGCAATTCCCCAGTGCTGGAAGCTCAGTTCTCAGCCACCACTTGAAATTCTTGGTAGTAAATATGTAAGAAACAACTCTTCCTAAGGAAACTGGCAAAAGAACTTTTCTGGAACTCGGCTGAAAGCTAAAACACCCTGGCAATAGATGGGAATGGATGACTTTAAAATGGCTTTTCTTTGAGGAGTGCAAGCTCCAAGACACAGTGTCCAGGTGACTGAGCCTTTCTGATGTTCGGAGAGGTGAGTCCCATCGTTGCTTGGAGCTGGAACATCTGCCTCAGACAGCAAAGCAAGGCTGGAATGCTGCAGTGTGGCTCTTGTTTCCCTGTGCTGTTGTGTGGCACATGGGGGGGTGACCAAGGAGCTCTTTCCCGGCTCTCTGCCCGTCCTCCCCGCACTGATCCTGAGCATGGCTCACGTGGGATGGCAAGCAGCAAACACTTCTGTGCTACAGAAATGCTCTTAAACATGTTTACCTTGGTGGGTTTTTATAACTGCTGTGATTAACATTGTGCAACAAACAAGTTAACTCTAATTTTCTATATCTTTTATAATAAAGATGTCTTTTGAAAGAATGTAGGAACTCCAGGGGTCTCTTTGCATTCAGTGATGCTTTTACCATTTAGCCTCTGCCTTTGATCTTGTAGGGATAGTTTGCTTTGGAAAAGGTCTTCTTCCCAAGGGCTGAGTGGGGGAGCTCGGCTGGCCTGCTGGCCAGAGCTGCTGTTGCAGTGACACCCAGAGGCTGCAGAGCGTGGCCTGTTCTGTGCAGCCACTGGGGGAAGTGTGTGGTCCAAAGAGGCTTTGTTGTGATGGCTTTGTCAGATGAGCTTCTGGAGAACAAAGGAATGGTTGTCATCCCCTGCTTGCCTGAAAACTGGTCTGCAAGATCACACGGGAGTTCTGTAGCAGAAGTGGGCTTTGAACTCTTTTTCTGAGATCCTGACTTGGAGATTCTGTTTCCTTTTTAAATCCTGCCAAGAGATTGTTCAGGAATTTCCTTCCATAGTCTGTAAGCCACAGTGAGTAACAGTGGTGATAATCAGGATACTCAAGCTGATCCACTGCAGTGTTAAAGGGGAAGATTTCAGGGGTTTCTCTGTGCACCCCCTGAGGCAGTTGCACAAGGAGAACTGGATCCTATCCTGCTGCAAACTCTCCTTGGAAGCATTTACTGCCTCGTTACCTGCACTACCTTGCAGTTTATCTTGCTTAAAATAGTGCTGTCTGCTCCTGGGGACTCTAAATTATATTATTCTAGGTAGCCATTCCCCTGTGAAATGAAGTTTTGACGCTTTCTGGACTGTGCTGATGTTCTGCTCCCTGCTGATGCAGAGAATTCTCCTGCCTGGATGGCTCCTGTGCCGCTTTCATGGAGTTTCCTGCAGCCTGTGCTGCACTGTTGAGATGCTGCAGCGATCACATTGTGGTGTTCGCCTTGAGCTGCCCCTGGAGCTTTCCTGGGTCTGAGTCTGTGCAGTCCTGCCTCAGATCCCCAGGGGAATCTCCTCCTCCTCTCCCTCACGCCTGTGCTCATTTCTTCTCTCAGTTAAGCTGGCACAAGCAGACTCCAAGATGCTGATCTTTCCAAAGAAACAGATTTTCCTTGGCTCTTATGACTCTTTCCTCACTTTCAAAATGCAAACCCAACCTGAGTCCTGCTGCATGACACGCTGCAGGGGTAAGGCAGCTTTCCAGGTGTTCCAAAGGAAAAGAAACAAATTGCACTTTCTCAGGTCAAACTCCCCCCTCTCCTAAACTGTGTGTTTTGATTTGGGAGCAGGTGAGGGGAGATTGAAGAAGGGGCCACAAGATAAAAGTCCCTTTGTCACCTCTGCACTTCTGTGCAAGTGCCTTTCCTTGCAGAGAGGAGCACTGTCATGTAGAACTTGCACTCCAGTAGGTCTGTGCTGCTGCGCTGGGTAAGGACAGAAGATATTAATTGTTGTTCTTGGGTTTTCTAACGAGTTGGGGCGTTGCACACATGAGGTTGTAAAGCACCTGGAGCCACCCGGGGCCCTGCTGCTGGGTGTTGTAAAACCTGTGACAGAGGCCTCTGAGAAATGTCTGTGCCTGACACCACTGCCAAATTCTCTCCAGCTTTGGGAAAGCTGAGGAGAATGCAAACTGTGTGGTGCCAGGCTGAAAAAAAAGCTCAGCCCTGTGCACCAGAGGTCAGCCTCTCGTGTTGCAGAGGGACTTTAACCCACCCTGGCTGATCTGGTGGTTTGCTTTCCTGTCCCTGAAGCACCTGGGCATTGCCAAAGCTGTGTCAAATTGTCCCAAGCAACTGGATACTAAAACTGAGGGTAAAGCCAGGTTTAATGTAAAACTGCTTGGGGACCAAGCCCTTGTTGTTACACGGCACAGACGTCAGGAACTCTGCAGGAGGGTGTTTTCATTTGCAATTAGAGGGTAAGGACAAGTGTGGGACAGGGGTAGAAGTGCTGATGCTCCCTGTTTGGGTGCTGTGTGTGCAGAGGGAAGAGCAGCACCCTTCATCTCCACTCTGGTCTCTATGTCCAGGGTGAGATCTGTTTTAAGGTCTCTTTGAGGTCCCTTCCAGCCCAAACCCTTCTATGAGTCTGTGATTTCCTTCTGTCCTTGCCTAGAGCTGTCCCTGATTTGGAAAGGCTTCCAAAAGAGAGGAAGGCCCTCCTGAGAAGTCAATAGGCTCTGTCTCAAAATGTGCATTTTTCACCGAGCCTTTGTGCTTTTCATCTCTCTGCCTTAAAACCCTTCAGCAGCTGCAGGTCTGCAGGGGTATGTGGGGTGAGCTTTAGTGGAACGTTGCTTCCTGCTTGGTTTATCCAGTGAATGGTCAGAATAAGAAACACGGAGCCTTTGGTATGCAAGGTGAGTATTGTGTCACGTCCAGGGGTGGTGACTCAGGGCTGGGATGCATTGATACCTCCAGATGTTTGAATTGTGCCAGTGTAGTCCCTCCCACATCCTGGATTAGTAGGCTCTGCTGTTGGAGTTTTGTCCAGAAACAACAGCTTCAGGAACGCTTCTGTGTGCTCAGCACATGCTTGTTGTTTATAATGTTGATGTTTCTGCTGTCAGCCCCTGTGTGCTGTAGCCCCCAGCTCCAGGCAGCCACCTGGTTCCTGGTGAGCACGGAGGGCTCTGTCCTTCCTTCCTTCCATGCTGGGAGAAGTCGCCTTCAAACCAGAGCAATAAATGAGCTCGTTCTGGGGACAAGAGGGAGTGGCAGGAGAAGAGGGTTGTGTAAAACTGCCCTGCCTGCTTCAGAACTGCGTCTTCACAAGGCTGCCTCATCAGAACAAGCACCAGTTGCGATTTTTCCACATTATCTGGTGTAACAACAGATTATCTACTCTGCTCAAAGTGAGCTGCATTCAATATTTTTATCATGAATGCTGAAGGGGGGGGAAAAGCCATATGCAGGAAGCAAAAAAAACCCAGGTAAGAGTATCCTAGAAGGCAGCTGCTGTTTGCTTAGCCAGGAATTGAATGAGTTGCATACGATGAGTCACTTAAAAATTTGTTTACAATGTTCCTGAATGTAATATTGGAGAAGGGAAGGTGCTGATCACCCTGCATCCATTGAAGTGCTGTCCTGTTCGAGCTTCCAAGGACTGAGTTCTCAAGCACAGCTCTGATGCTGCTCACTGCTGAAGAGCCAGCCTCAGTGGATGGATTGAGGGGTTTCTGGTGCTGAGAATGCTGTAGGGAAATTATTGTCTGCCATCCTTCACAACAACAAAACTTCACCTTGGGACAAGGGGAAGGGGGCTGTAGCTGCAGTTCTGCTGGTTTGCCCTGTGCCACTGTTCTCTAGCTCATGCCCGAGAGGTGCTGCCAGCCCCTGCTTCTTCCATGACTGGAATGATGGAGTGTTTCCCTCCTTGCTGGGCAGGTGGCTCGGGCTTTTTCTTCTGGATGTCAGGTGAGCTTTTTCTGAACGTGGGAAAGAACGATGACTTTGGATACAGAGGCCACGCTGGCTCCCAGCGTCCGGAGCAGGGAGGTGGCTGCAGGCAGCAGGAGCACCACTCCCAAATGTCAGTGGCCAGGCTGCTGTGTTCTGCAGCACACTTGAATTGGAAGCGAAACGGCTTTGCGTGAACGAGCCTGCTCTGCCAGCAGTGGGAAATGCACCCGCAGCGCACAGGGGAGAGGCCGAGCGGCCCCGGGTGGGGGCGGGAGGGGCCAGCCCGGGCCGCGTTCGGGGGGACGGGGCAGCGAGGGAGCCCCGCTCACCGCGGGGAGGAGCTGCTCGCGGCTCACAACAGCAACAGCAGCCACTGCTGCAGCCAGGCCAGAGCAGGGACACCAAGGGGATGCCAGGGATGGAGCAGCTCTGCTGGGAGGAAAGGCTGGGACAGCTGGCATTGCTCAGCCTGCAGAGGAGAAGCTTTGGGGTGAGCTCACTGTGGCCTTGCAAGGCCTGAAGGGAGCCCACAGGAAAGGGGGAGAGAGACTCTTGGCAAGGGCTGGGGGGACAGGACAAGGGGGAATGGCCTCCCACTGCCAGAGGGCAGGGTTGGATGGGATATTGGGAAGGAATTGTTCCCTGGGAGGGTGGGGAGGCCCTGGCACAGGGTGCCCAGAGAAGCTGTGGCTGCCCCTGGATCCCTGGCAGTGCCCAAGGCCAGGCTGGACGGGGCTCTGAGCACCCTGGGGCAGTGGGAGGTGTCCCTGCCCATGGCAGGGGTGGCACTGGGTGACCTTCAAGGTGCCATCTTCCCTTGTCCCCAGGCTGAGCAGCACTGCACTGCTCTCCTGGCCCACGCCAGCCCTGGTCACAGCCCGGGCACTCAGGCCCCAGGGTCTCCAAAAACAACAAGGGCAAGTTTTACACTCAAATTGGAGACTGGGAATTATTCTATTAATCAGGAAAAGTGCTTAAAAACCCACAAACTCAAACTGCAAACTCCCTAAGCCTGTGTAAAGCTTAGTTTGGGTGTTTACACAGGGATCCCAGTACATGTAGCTCTGCATGAGAACAGTGCCATTAGTTCTGTATTTTAACATCATCTTCTAAGCCCACGTGCTTGGTAAAAAGTCAAGGCTATTTAAAGCTCTCAGTTGTAGAAAGCAGCACAATTTAGTTTCAGCCTGCCCTCAGCTGAATAGCTGCTACACAGAACAGTTTTGGTTGCCTTTTTTAATCTTGTGTTGCCAACAAGGCTCATTTCAGATCCAGCACCTTGCTTTAACCGTGAACACATCCATGTTTTCAGTCAACTTTATTGATAAAATAAGTTTACTGTACAGTACACAATTCTAGCCATAAATTCTTTCCAAGCCATCTCCATTACAAAAATAACAGGTATGCAATGAAAAATAGTCACTCCACACACGGTGAAGGCTCTTTAAAATCCTAAAGTGGTCAGGTCAGGGGAATGAAGGGCAGACGTATCAAATGTGAAGACTGGGAGTAGATAAATTAAGTCACGTTTTTTGAATTTACAAAAATAAGCACTAATCAAGCATTATTTCAGAATAGAGCAACCTCAAAGTACTGCCACAGACCAGCAACCCTCTTCTGTATTTGAAAGCCAAACCAGCAGTCAGCTGAGGTCAGCATCAAATGGACAGAAATGCCTCAACACCAGGAATGGCTGGAAAAATGCTTCTAGAAACAGCAACTTCAACAACTGAACCCAGAATTCCTCTGAAGTTTGCAACAACAGAACACTCCAGTGAAAAAAGATGTTGCTTCTGATAAGTCAGCAGCTTGCAAGCCACAGCAGAAATGCACAATCTAAATGAGAGAAGCACTGATGAGGCTTTACAGGTAACAGCAGACGAGAATACTTTGTGCTCCAGCTAAAACGCTGCCCCAAACCTTCCCCTGGGCCATCTGGCACGTGTGGAAATGGCTGTAACTTTCTTTCCATGCACGTGGATGTCCCCAGGGTACTCTGAAGCCCAGAAACAAGCCAAGGGGCTCTGCACAGAGAAGCAGCAGCTTCTCCATTTACAAACCAGGCTGGGGAAAGGGGCAGAGCTGATTTATCTGTCCTTTCAGCATATTTATCAGGTGACTGAGAACAAGCATTGACTGCCTGCTAACACTCTCACTTTCTTCCTCTTAAAGGCACCATGGGAAGGGGGCAGCAATGGAGAGCAACAGACCTCAGGTACTGAGCTGCTCCTAAATGAGTTCACTGACACTGAAAGTTCCCCCTTAGGCCTGTGGGACCTTTACCCTGAGCCCAGGGAAGCTGTGCTGGGGCACAGGGGCTGTATTTATGCTGGCACACTGGGAAGTGTTTGATGCTTGGTTCCTTCTGCATTGTTGTCGCTGAAAATCAAACTTGATGAAGTGGTGGTTGATTTCAGAACAGTTCTGCTCACTTTGCCTGGTGGGTTATTGAACAGCCAAAATGTTCAAGTGTGGGTGGCAGCTGCAGTTCCACAGTTTGCTGTAGCTGAAAGCTTTCACTCTGCTGAACTCACTTTAAAACCTTCTTGATGACAAGTTAGTACTGAAGAAAGGAAGATTACAGCAATTCTTATGTTTAAAAATTGGCCTAATATTTGAAGGGGACACCCTGTGGCTAAAAGACAGAAATCCTAAAGTTTTATGCTGCCTGCGTGCCCCTCCCATCCAAGAGGTTTGTTGCAAAATGAGGATTAAAACCAAACCAAAAGGAAAAAATGCCATGTGGATCATGCACAAAGCATATTCATAAATTACTATGTTCTAGCCAGAGATCAGACTTGAAATCTTACCTTTATTATCTAACAGTTGCACTGAAACTGTATGAGCAATAACTTACATAAATAATTTGAAATCTCACCTTTTCTCTGTAAAATGACTTCATATAAAAAGAATCTGCAGTTCAGCAAGTGCATGAATCCATTTCCTACTGAGGTTAGATCTATGGCAATGAATGTGTCACTGAGGGTACTGCAGAAGAGCAGCTGAACTGATCTTGCACAGGATAAAAGCACTGAGCTGGAGTCTGATGCCTTCTCTTGCTGGTGCCCTATTCAGGAACAAGTGCTTGACCAGTGACCCCTGATGCTCCATTGGTTAAGTGTGCAACTGAAGCTTGCTGATTCCCAGAGTCCTTAGCTTTTCCTCAGGCTCAAATCACTGCTTGTCACTAATCCTGACAGGGAGGTGCTCTCTGATGCATCCTCCTTCTTGAGGTTCAGAAATGATTCTCTAGTGATTTGAAGAATTTCTCTCAAGCCTTTGTTTTCTTGCTGAAACCAGAGAAAAAAAAAAGGCATTACCAGGACTGCAGAATGGAACCAGGGTCACTCATTAACACCCCCCCCACTCCAAACTAATGCAGCAGGAGTGAACACTGCTTTGGAACCAGTGCAGCTTCTACAGGGGAGAACACAGAGGTCTGGGCATGGGGCAGCCCCGTTGCTGTGTGACAAAAAAAGGCTGTGGGGAGCTGCTGCTGCCCCGCTGCAGCAAGGCCAGGGTGCCACAGGCAGGGAGGGTGTGCTGCAGCTCCAGAAAGGCTGAGCTGCCCCCTGCCCCTCACCTCGAGCTGGCTGATGCGCTCCTGCTCTCTGCAGCCGTGCCTCTCATCCACCTCAATGGCTTTCCTCATCACCGCCGCCATCTCCGTGATTTGGTCCACGTGCACTTGCAGCTCCTGAGACACAAATATTTACTAACAGCTTAGGAAAACATTGATGCATTATTGAAATAAGTGAAGCATAGAACGTGTTTTCACTGCTGTGCCGTATTTTTTAACAGAGCCCTAGATTTTGGACAAGAAATCCTCCCTGGCTTTGCAGAGTGGCAGCCAGAGCAGTGCTGTTTGTGTACTTAAGTCCGGTGTGCCCCACAGCAATCCCTCTCCCTGGAATTGGTATCAGTTTAACTGACTGTGGCATCCCCAGCCTCCCAGGGGCTCCAAGCTGCTGCCATGCTTGGCCTGCCCAGGCCTTCCTGTGCAGCAGGAATCGATGTGTATTGCTCTGGATGTGCAGAACCACTGCACTGCTCTGAGAAGGGCAGGGAAGGCACCATTCCTGCCAGCTGTTTGAAACCTCAGCTCCAGCACCAGCCCGTGGCAGGCATTTCTCTCTTCAGAGCACCAGGAGCAGGGATCATCCTTACTCTAGCATGTATCAGGAAACTCAAATCTTTTCTTTGCTTGAATCCACCTCCAATTCCAGCTTAGCTGGGATCTGGACTTCAGAGGCTCAGGAAAAACGGAAAGGGTCACTGCTGCCTTTCCCTGCAAAGCTACATGAAGAGCCTGTGCCCCTCTGGCAGTCACTGCTGCTCTGCTAAGCCAGAGAGTTTAATGGTACTGCCAGAAGCTGTCATGTTTCTACTTGTCTTTCATTCCATCTGGGCTATGATGCCAGTCCATTCGTGCCTGACCTGGCCTCTGGACAAACTCCACGATATTTATTAGCTAATGTCAGGAAAAGCAGGACAGGAGGGCTGAAATGAAGGACAGTAGAGACTAAAGCTAAATCCCACCCTTTAAATTATGAGTTTGATGGGAGGCCATACAGCCTGCAGACGATCAGCTTGCCTTTAAACTACCAAAAAGAACTGCCTCACTTGGAATCCTAAACTTATCTGACCAACACTGACATCCTTTAGAGCCCTTTCCTCTCTGCCACTCCAACTGCCCAAGCTGGAATTTGGCTGTTTACTCGTTCACCGCCCGCTCACAGTGTGAGGGGGCAGGGAGGAACTTGCTGTAAATCTTTATTTTCTTCTCACTTTCCAGTGCAGGTGATGACACTAAACATTTTTTTGTTCAAAGCAGCCCTGAACGCAGCTTGGCAGGAAGCTGTGGGCAGGCAAGGATGTACCCTTGAGAAGGGCTGCCTGGGAGCTGTGGGTTTCAGACACACTGCTGTGCTCCCTGCTTCCTGTCTTCCCAGCTTCTGTGCCTCTGGATCAATACAGCTGTTCAAGGTCACTGAGGTCAGGTCTGATCCTAACACACAATCCTAAGGCTCTCCTCTGGCAGGCACACCTGGAAAACTGAGCTGGGGTAACACCAAAGAATGCAAGGGAAGTGAAAGCCTCTGTGTATCTCTCTCCTCGCTTTTGTACACATTGATTTTTCACTCCCCAAAGGAAAAAACAGAGGGCCACACCCATCTGCAAACCTTGCTTCAGCAGAGCCGGTTCGAGCAGCACTCTTAGGTCAGGGTCACTGCTACCAGCACTCACTTGGCTCCTGCACACAACACTACCAAAAGAACTTGTTTTGCTGTTTAAAGGAGGTGCTTGTTGGTCTGCAGCAATCGAGGATCCTGCAATAGTCTGTAAACAGGCCCTGAACTAACAGCTGGCCCTGGGGAAAACAGCCATTCCTGGTAACAGGGAGCCTAACTCCTTGGGTATCAGGGATTTTTTACTTAACAAGAGAGAAGTATTTAAAAAGTGCTTCAAGATTGTTCAGTCTTACTGAATGTGAAGGCTGAGCTAGAGAATAATGAAACTCCAGAAGTCCTCGCTGTCAGGTTAGGGGTGATAAATCCTTTTCATCAGGAATTCATGTGGCATCAGGTTAAATGAAAATGTTGAAGCCTGAATCTCCTGTTTCAATTATATTGTGAGATATTATTATTTTTTTCTTTTTCCCCAAGCTTTTCATCCATCAAAGTGCTCCTAAATGAACTATCCCAGTCCACTGCAGGACAGATGTAATTTTACCCTCTTGTACTGGTACTCCTGAGGCTGTAACTCCTGATGTTATGTTTTATTATATTCTGAGGTAACTTCTTTTGAAAATGATCTATACCTGTCATTTTTTAAGATTTTATGTTAAAGTTCTAATCCTTAAATACTTAAATTTTGTTTGCTGAGTGAGCAGACCCTGCCTTGGCTTTGCAAACTTCAGTTAGCTGAGGTCAAAGATTATTAAACACTTAGAACCAATGTTTGTCTGCACAGTTGCAGTGCTTTAATAATTATGTTTCATTTAAAAGGTAATGCTTTGCTAGAAAGCTCCTGTTTGGATCTGTTAGTTACCTAGAATAATGAATTTTCCACAAAATTTAAAAGTCCTTTTTCATATTCAGTAACTGAATATCCACATTTTTCCCCTGCTTCATCCAGTTATTCAATAGGAAAAAGGACTTTTAAATTTTTTTACTTATTTACTATAACTAGGGGAAAAATATTTGAATATTGAATTAAAAAAGGCTGCTCCTCCTACTCTGCCCGGTCAGCACAGCTTTACTAATTATTTGTTGGTGTCACAAGCGTAAGTTAAAGCCACTCTAAAAGTCTGAGTATTACTAAGATCTAGTAGTCTAACAGGGCAGTTGCCTTAAAGATCTAAGTGAAACAAAGTAAATTAAGGAAACACCGTAATGAAATGCTACTTGTTGAAAGTTTAAATAAATGAGAACTGGTCGGGTTGACTCACTCAACTGATAAAGTTTCCTGTTCGAGTTGGAGTGGATTATAAGAATTAGGACCTGTCAGTAGGACAATGATCCAAAAGCTGAGGCCAAGGAAGCTGTGAATGGACCCACTACAAACTACTTAAGCGTTGACTACAAAACAAAAGCAAAAACGCCAGGGAAGTGATTACCTTGGAATGCTGCTCTTTCAGCTTCATGATGATACCTGGGTCATCCTTTTTGCTGGCCATGAGCAGCCTGAACATCTGCTCTCTGTACTTGCTCATGATGAGTTCCAGAGCCGACTGATGCTCCTCCAGAGACGTGCGCAGCTCTGCCCACGGGATCGAAAATCCAGGTAAGAGTTTAACAGAGAAGAACCACGTCAAAATGCACGAGTGTTCCAGCTTGAGAAAACTGAAACAAGCCCATCATTGAGTGTCCCCTCTCCCTGCACCATAAAATCTGCACGGGCTCTGTGTGGCTT
The DNA here is from genome assembly GCA_013398175.1 of Climacteris rufus. Lineage (NCBI taxonomy): Eukaryota > Metazoa > Chordata > Aves > Passeriformes > Climacteridae > Climacteris > Climacteris rufus. The sequence continues at coordinate 345,598 of VZRZ01004463.1, forward strand.
CCACGGTGACCAGCCTGGGGCAATTCCGGGTCAGTCAGAAGTGTTTTGTTTGTATGACTTTGTGTTCAGTCCCTTTGGCTGGCAAAAGCCATCTGGAGTGTGGCTGAGCAGCTTCACCCCAGCCACTGCAAGCCACACTGTACAAAAGGTAGGAGGAAATTCACAGATCTGTTTTAATCTGCAGCTTGGTAAAATCAGAGTTGAAAAATGCTTCTGTTCAAAATACACTAAATTAAAATATAAATAACCCCTGAGCTAAGAGGAGACTCCTCTGAACTGAGGTCACTGAATCCTTTGCTGATGGTAACTGTTAGAATACCTAAGGCTTTCCAGGTGGAACAGTACATTCCCAGAGTACAGAATTCCAGCAGGAGTTACACTCCTGTACTTACACGCTAACTTGTCCTGACTGCTCCTAAGTTATTTATTTTCAGCCATGGGAACACATCTTCACACAGATCCCTCTAGTGCAGAACTGAGTTCAGCTGATCTCCTCACTTGTGCTGGACATTAGGTAAGGACTGAAAAGAGTAATTTTTCCCAAATATCTCTTTTTGTTAATCAGTCCCAGAGGTCGGACATTGGGACTGTTAGATCTGTCAGTTAAAGTGACAAGTTGCAATCAGAAGAAAAACTTTCTTCTACAGCTCTGTTTTGAGAAAAGATCAGTGGTAAAAGCCTCACTATTTCCAATGGTGCAGGCTTTGAAAAGGATGGAATATTGAGATTTTACCTTTGTTTTCCTGTTGCAATTCCCTAATCTGTCTGTTTTCCTGCTGGATACCCATCACTAGTGTAGAGCGAGGGCGATGTCTTGCTACTTCATTGAGCTCTTGGATTTCTTCCTGGTACTGGTTATTGAAAAAAAAACAAAACCAAAGCACAATAGATTTGATTAACCAAAGGCAAGCACTACTCAGCACGTCACAAAGCACCACTCCTACTGTCAGGCAGAGTCTGTAACCAGCAAGATAATGCTTGTTTTAAAATAACAGTATCAAACACACAGCTGAAGGTGTTGCTGACATCTTGTCCTTTAGAGATGCCTTTGTTTTCAAACCTCAGATGTGTGTAGTGGCTGTTATTTAACCTTCAATTAATGCGGGTCAAGTCACCAACAGGTAATTTAAAACTCCTAGAGATGTGGTAAAGACAAACCATGAGGTTTGATATCCACTGTGGCTTCCCAACACCTTAAAGCACAGCTTTGTGTGGGGACAAGTCACCTGGACCCCAGTGAGTGAATCCTCACTCCCAGCAGAGGGGGAGATTGAACTTGATCTGAAGCCACGAAGCCTCTGCCTGACTCGTTTTACAGGGATGAATTGCATGCAGGGTTTTATTATTTTATAGGCCCATTAACCTATCTCGGGTCCTATTAAACAGACAGGAGGAACTCCCATATGGAAAGTCAGGAGACATCTTTACGTTTTCCCAGGAGTTCTCTGGTGAAAGTCACACTCAGTCTGACAGCATGCCTTACACAGCCTAACATCACAACAGGCATCATCCCAAAGAAAGCCCCACAGGCTGCTTGGAGACAAAAGGGCACGGTGCAAAGACAAAATACTCTGTACAGAAGAAAGAGGGGCAGGGCCTCTGTATGACTAACTGGGCACGCTGAAATGAATGAAATGTGCAGTGCTGCACTGGACAGCAAGCCACGAGAGCCCACAAAGTGCTGTGTGAGACACCAAGCCCCTTTCCACCAGTGTTCTCCAAAGAAATGCCGTTTTCAGTACTGAAGCTGGAGCAACAGCGAACTTTCAGCGGCTCCAACGATCGGAGCCACAGGTGCCCCGGAGCCCCCAGCAGGGCCCCGCGGTGTCACAGGGCCGCGCTGGGCAGCAGCCCCCAGGCACACACCTGCTTCATGGCCTCCACCCGCTTGTTGAGCGCCGTGGTCTGCTCGATGAGCGCCTCGGCCGCGCTGTCGTGCTCCCGCAGCCGCTCCACCAGCGCCCGGGCGTCGGCCAGCGCCTTCTCCATGCTGCAGCTCATCCCTGCACAGACAGGGGCAGGGCTGCACCACCTCGCTGCTGCACAGAGCACCCCCCGGGCACGCAGCACCTGTGCTCCGAGGCAGCCAGATGCAGCCTTTCCCCACAAACGGTCACAGCTTTTGGCTGCTAGCAGCGGGGAAAACGTAGGAATCTCAGGAATACCCTCGAGTCTCTCTCTCCTTTGCCTCCCTTTAAAGTGCTGCTGATGCCTTGTGGCAGACAGAGCAAGGAAATGGAAGTAAAGTTGGCATATTGATATTTCCTCCCAACAGAAAGTGCCAGAGGCAGAGGACTGAACGCAGCAGTGCACGTGCTTCTGTCAGTGTACGGAAAAGAAAAGAATTTCACATGAACTATTTCATTTTTCAGTGTGCCCCCCTAACAGTCAGGTACACTTCAGGGTAATCGAGGTATCAGTCCAGCACAAAAGGGAATGCTGAAGGATTACAGCAGCCTGCAAGATTCTGATGACTTAAATCAGCAGAGAAGGAACAGCTCAAACTGACAGAATAGGAAAAAATTGCTCAGGGAAAATTCAGAAAGCTAAAGGCTTGTGTTTTATGTCTATAAATGAACACCAACATCACTGCATGGAATGGAACTGTGACATTTTTAACAGCATGGAGAAAGACAGCAACTCAGCTAAGGAAAAGAACCAGCTCTATCCTTAAAAACCAGCCCTCTGACTGCAGGAGTTGTTAGCAGGAATCACCTACTGCCAGAAATGCCACACTTGCAAAATGCTTGTGCATTTCCACAGTTCTGGCTTTTACACTGAATGTTTTTCATATTCATGCTTGGTAGATTAAGTTTCAAGAGAAAGATTTTCAGCCCAAGTTTTTATTTTCTTTCAAGAAACCTTGCACTTGGTCCTACTGAATAGGAAATCTTAAAACTCCTTGAACAGTCTGTGGCAATCCAACAGCAGGGGTAGAGGTTTATGAGAATTATGGGCTTTATTGATATCAGGCTTTATATTTGGCTTAGGAAATGTTCTAAGGCACAGAAAGAATCAACTAAATCCATTTCTTAGCCAGGCTATTTGCAAAAGTAAAGGTTTTTGTAAGCATTAAAGATTACTGAGTCCTTCCTGAGCTGCAGGAAAAAAAAAATTGCTTCAAGTGGATTTTCTAATTTTCTCAGGCACCTTTACAAATCCTAGCCCAGGATCCTCACGTTTACCTCAACTGACCTTTTCCCACTGTCCCAGGAAAGCAGTAGAAGGAAGGATATTTCCAACACTGGACATTTAACCTGTGTTTTCTGGGATTCATGTTACTGAAAGCATCAGCATTTGGCACAGGCAGGTTTCCTACAGACATTCACAGTGGTCACTCCTGCCTGTTCATCAGGCAGCATTTCCATTTCCATTTCCATCCCATGTTCTTGAGGTACCAGGGTGTTATCACAGGTAGTTCATTTATTCACTGACTTCACACTTTGAGCTCTCTCAAATATCACAAAGAAAGGAAACAGATTGCATTGTTTTCAGGGATCTGCTTTCCTTGCTCCTCCTTCCAGGTTCCTATGGGACTACAGAAATATCCCAGACACAAGCTAACCTTCGACACTAATTGGCTGAACTGCTGCAGGAATGGATTCAGTGAGATCCACGCTATAGGAGAATCTGAAGAGCAGCCTTTAACTCAAGTCACAGTCCAGGAATTCTCTGGCCTCAGAGACCTCTCCATGAGCTGGGAATACATTTGGCATTCAGACTACAATGCACTTAACACCTCTGATAATTTGAATGCATCGATATGAATTTTTAAACAGTGCACGTTTAACACATGCACTCTCTGTTCTGCCCCAGCCCAAGCACACCAGAGGAAAAGCAGCTTGTTTGTGGCACAGCCTTTTCCTGGGGAAAAGGGAATGTACTGGGGAAGAGACACGTGCAATGCAGCCCCACAGACTCTGCAGTGACTGCTCCCTGTCAGGCCAGGGCCCAGTTCTCAGGCACCATTTGTGCCTCGAAAAGCAGAATCATTGTTTGTGTCATGGTAATTCAGAGTGGCCCCAGATCCCAGCTATGCTATCTTTTGGGCAAGACCCTGGTCCTAATCCTTGAAATTTAAAAGTCTCTCTGGCTGCCTGTGAAAAACGAAACCTTTGCCTGATCCTGAAGTTGTGCTAAAGCTGTGAATTAATCTGGACATTTAGGGGGTGAAAAAACCCCTAATTAATCAAATGTAACTGATTTAAACAAATTCTTATCGCATATTATTTTTTATGAGCATGACTACAGGAGCTGAACTTAATGATTCCTGAACTTTGCCCTGCAAGAGGTGTCCAGTTGCACAGATATTTGTTGGGGCAATCTTGCCAACAGGTAGCAGAGCAACAACTCAACCCAGCAACACTCCCACTACACCTTCACTTCCCGTCACTTCCTGCTGTTTACTAATGGCTTTCGTTATCAAATTAAAAACCAAAAAAACACCACCAAACAACGAAGATTTCTATGCAACCACCGCCTCCCTCTAACTCTCTGTCTCTTCTTTCTTTGACGTCCTTGCTGGAGACCACCTTTTTTCACAACTCCGCATTTTTTTACCACAACGACCAGTTTGGCAGCGCTGAGGCAGGACGCAATTTCCAAGGAATTCCAAGGACTTGAGGCCGGTGCCAAGGTCCCGTTGTGACAGGAGCATCCCGGGGGTGTCACCGCCGCGCTGCCGGCGAGGCAGGAGCATCCCGGGGACGCCAGAGCCGCATTCCCGGTGTGACAGACGCCGGGCTGCCACCGCCGCACTGCCCGTGGGACGGCGCGTCCCGGAGCTGCCCCCGCCGGCAGCGTCGCCTCCTCCTTCCCCCCAAACCCGGCACCATCGCGACGCTGAGGGGCGATGAGGGACCCGTGAGGGGTCCCTCGCCCGCCCCGGCCCGCGGGTCTGAGGGGGGGCGGGGGGTGCCCTCCTCCTTCACGCCCCAAACGTCGCCCCGGCCCTGAGGCGCCCCAACGCGAGCCCGCC
>VZRZ01004463.1:352358-390296 GCA_013398175.1 Climacteris rufus
GCTCCCCGCCGAGCCGCCCGAGGAGGAGGAGCAGAGCGCCGCAGGGACATGGAGGGCGCCCGGCCGGAGGCGCCCGCGCCTGGCCCCGTCTAGGGCGCCCCGCGGGCCTCGTCCGTCCTCCTCCTCGGAGCGGGGCCGCGGTCGCGCCCGGGCGCGTCGAGGAGCGGGACTGGGGCTGCTGCACCACAGGAGGAGCCGGCCCAGGTGAGAATTGCTTGCCGTCCGCTTAACATTTCCCAGCTTCGCTTCCGCGGCCCCCCGCGCTCCCCACCAGGCCGAGGACAGGCGGCGAGGGCCGGGGCCGGGCAGGCAGCGGCCGTGGCTCACGCCGAAGGCGCTGCGGTGAGCCCCGGCAGCTGCAGCCGAGAACGGGGCCCAGACCTGCCCCTCTTCCTCCCCCGAGCGAGATTCCGCAGTCCGACTGCTGTGCTCCTCGCTGCTTTAATAGTTTAGGTTTTTTGATGAGCTTGTATGTGTTGTTTGGGTATGTGTATTGTGTAATTCAGCAGAAGTACATGGAAAATTAGATTATTTTGCTTGAAGTGGCCAGACTCGTTTCGGTGCTGCCCAGAGACAGGACGAGAAGCAATGGCCATAAACTAAAACACGAGAAGTTGTACGTCAACATTAGGAGGAGCTTCCTTAGGGTGGCAGAGCCCTGGAACAGCTGCCCAGGGAGGCCGTGGAGTCTCCCCTCCCTTTGGAGACATTGCAAACCCACGTGGATGCGTTCCTGTGTTACCAGTTCTGGGTCACCTGCTGCTTGGAAGGGGGGATTGGACCAGTTATCTGCGGAGCTTCCTTCCAGGCCTAAGTTTCTGTGTTTCTGTGAAGCGTTATGGAAACATCTAGAAGCTGAATACTTTTGATTGAAGTTCAGTGGTCTGAGAAACACCAGTCTAAGGTTGATTTTCATAGGTAGTTTGGATTTCCGGGTAAAGATGTCCACCCTGTCACGGGGGTCTGGTGTTCCTTCAGAGCAATTTCAATGTTGCTGTGGGAGATGAAAACCCAGGCTATGGATATGGAACAGCAAAATGCTTCACACTCCGTTGCAGAGTGCTCAGCCTGCGTGGTTGGGAAGAATACAGGGAGTGCTCCTTCAGCCCTTGCTGGATAAGAAGCATTTGCATTATAATTTCACTCTTGGTCTGTTTGCCAATGAGATGTTCAAGTGCAGATGCAAATATTTGGTTGAAGATGTATGTAACAAAGACAAGACTGAAAATCTGCCTAAAACTCTATGCTACTTCAAAGTCTGTAGATCTGAATTTTTTTTCCAAGTTACTTGTTTTAGGAAATAAGCTTTAAGTAGGAAACAGTTTTTGTACTTCTGTAAAGTTTCTTTCAGATAGAGAAGGGGGGAGAGTAATAGTGTGCATTTTTGTTGCTTTTTAAGCAGTTTCATTTTTCTCTATTTTTCCCCCTGAGAAACAATAGTTTCTTCTGATTAGAAACAGTCTACTGAAAATGGACTAGTTAAGAGTTTTAGAAGATGTTTTTCTCCATGTAAATTGATCCTGAAAATGGAAAATTTTGCACTTTTTAAAAAACCTGAATAGTTCTGTGGAATTTACAGTGGAATCACAGAAGGGTTTGGATTGGAGAGACTGTGGGCAGGGACACCAACCTGTGCCGGGGTGCTCAGAGCCCCGTCCAGCCTGGCCTTGGGCACTGCCAGGGATCCAGGGGCAGCCACAGCTTCTCTGGGCACCCTGTGCCAGGGCACAATTTCTCCCTCATATCCAGCCTAACCCACTCTGTGTCAGTGTGCAGCCATTCCCCTTGTCCTGTCACTCCAGGCTCTTGTAAAGAGTCTCCATGTGCAATTAAGTGTTTCTTTAAACCTGATCTGTTCTGGTATGATATCTGTAAATTGCACAGTCATCTCACGGTGTGGGTTTGTTTTGTTTTTTTCCATCTTGTACAGCTTCTTTCTGATTTTGATGTCTGTTTCTTTTAGGAAGAAAATGAAAATATTTTCTGAGTCTCACAAAACTGTTTTCGTTGTGGATCACTGCCCCTACATGGCAGAGTCATGCAGGCAGCACGTGGAATTCGATATGTTAGTGAAGAACCGCACCCAGGGCATTATTCCTCTGGCACCCATCTCCAAGTCCCTGTGGACCTGCTCCGTGGAGTCATCCATGGAGTACTGCAGGATAATGTATGATATTTTCCCTTTCAAGAAACTGGTAAGTGCTGCAGCCATGCTGCATTTAGTGCTTGCTGCAATAAGGGACATTGCACGTTTGATTTAAGCCTTTGAATATCGTTAGGTGTTGGCTAGATTAAATATCAAATATAGTTCATTATTTAAAATATTATTTCTGTTGTTTATGTACTTCATCGTGCTTTAAATTGGTTTTACTAGTCTGTGAATCTCATTACATGTCTAGTTTAGGGACCTTTCATTTTCATAATGTCACTTTGCAGCTTGGTGCAAAACATGGAAAGGTGCTTTAGAGCAACTTAAAGCTTTATACTGTGTTTTCCTGATCTCTAAGTGTACAAAAGCTTGAGTGAGGTGTTATCTCAAGTTGAATTTTGTTGCTAAACACCCATGGTAGCTCTTTATTAAGGGTCTTGGTGTCATCTTTGAAGGAATTCTGGGCTTTAGGAAGAGGTAGGATTGCCCTGAAGCTTCCAGTTTGGAAAAGTGGCAGAGCTTCCTGGCACACACAGCTCCTTGTTTAGAAAAGTGTATTTCTGTGGTGTTGTGTATTTAATCTTGCCAGATATTTACCCCATGAGGTACTGTGACAGACCTTGGAGAATGATGTGCGGTACTGCAGTGTTAGAATTCACTTCATTTTGGAGCTATTCTGCTTAAAATGTTATCTAACAATTAAAACGCTAATGTTTTGCAAATGTAATTTGGTGTAGAGAATTATGTTGTGGTTTAAAAACATAAATAGAAGTTGTTAATCATATTGCTGAAGGAGGGCTGAATGTAGCAGGAGTGTGTGATGTTGGTGGTTTTGTTGTGTTGAGTTTGGCCTGTCACTGCACATACCTCCACACCAGCAGAAAAAAGAAGTGCAATTCCTGCTTGTTTGGATTTGGGGAAGTAGCTGTATTGTGTCTGTTACCTCAATGTGCTTTTTTTCATTCTTTTAGGTGAATTTCATTGTGAGTGATTCTGGGGCTCATGTCTTGAATTCTTGGACTCAAGAAGATCAGAACTTGCAGGAGGTACGATTTGTAACTGTTGTTTGGTTTTTTAGTTCAGACTTCATTGTGGGATAGGTGTTGTGTTCAGTATGAAATAACTCTGGTTAATTAAAACGTTGGTGTTTCTAGTCTGCAGTTTTTGCATAACAGAATTTCAAGTAGCTCTCTGTGAGCCTGGATTATTCTATAGAGAGAAGAGAAGAGAATCCAATGTCTTTAAGTATAGACTTACATATTAGAGTGAACCTTATGAAGAAATTAGTTAAGTATTTCTTCGCTAATTGTCGCTGTGAATGGGTGTGGTGCCGTGAATGGGTGTGTTAGTGTTGTGTGTCCCCGGGAATGGGTGTTTGTTTCACTGTGAATGGGTGTGGTGCCGTGAATGGGTGTGTTAGTGTTGTGTGTCCCCGTGAATGGGTGTGTTAGTGTTGTGTGTCCCCGTGAATGGGTGTGTTAGTGTTGTGTGTCCCCTTGAATGGGTGTTTGTTTCACTGTGAATGGGTGTGTTAGTGTTGTGTGTCCCCGGGAATGGGTGTGTTAGTGTTGTGTGTCCCCGGGAATGGGTGTGTTAGTGTTGTGTGTCCCCGTGAATGGGTGTGTTAGTGTTGTGTGTCCCCGTGAATGGGTGTTTGTTTCACTGGGAATGGCTGTCAGGCCCGCTGGGTGCAGGCTGTTCCGGGCTGGTTTCCACGCCGCGTGGGCGGCACCCTCAGTAACTGGCCGTGTTTCCGCGCAGCTGATGGCGGCGCTGGCGGCCGTGGGGCCGCCCAACCCGCGGGCGGACCCCGAGTGCTGCAGCATCCTGCACGGGCTGGTGGCGGCCGTGGAGGCGCTCTGCAAGATCACCGAGTACCAGCACGAGGCCCGCACGGCGCTGCTGGAGAACGCCGAGCGCGTGGGCAACCGCGGCCGCATCATCTGCATCACCAACGCCAAAAGGTGCGGCCGGCGGGAGCCCCGCGGGAGGGCGGCGCCGGGGGTGGGGCCGCACTGAGACACCGACTTTGCTTTGTAGTGACAGCCACGTGCGGATGCTGGAGGACTGCGTGCAGGAGACCATTCACGAGCACAACAAGCTTGCGGCCAACTCTGACCAGTGAGTGTGCCTCTGCCAGAGCTTCTTGTGTTGCCTTCAGTTTTAACCCTTCTGTTTTTCACGTTCTGTGTTGCCTGGTGTGTATGCTCCACAGCCTGTGAGCTGCTGCTCTCTATAGACAGAGCAGCGCCTCTCTGGGCTTGCTCTTCAAGGACACTCAGACTGCCCAGGCCCAGCTTCTAAAGGAGGGAGTGAGCCAGCTAAGGGAGCCAGGGAGAAATTGCAAAGCTTTAATTGGTGAATTTATGCTGATGTGTAAATGGACCAAACCTCTAAAGGTGTGGAGAACTCGTGACTCGCTGTCCATTTTGGGTGATGCCCCTCTGGGCCTCTGTCTGCCCTAAATGTGCCTTTGAAGGCCTTTTGAATCAATGCCCACCTTTTATTCCCTTACTCCTGACTAGGCTCAGATTTTGGGCAGCCTTTTCAGGCAACACTCGTACCTTCCATGAAATATGGATGTATTTTTGACACAAAACTTCCTCTAGTGAGCTGTTTGAATGAGTGTCTGTGAAACAGAAGGTGGTAAATCATGATATTGTTGGCTGAGGGCTGCTGTATAATCATTATCTTTTCAGTGTCATGCTTTATCCTCACAGGATAGGTTTTCTTTCGCTTGTTACCTTCTGTATTTTGCTCCAAAACAAGACGCACAATGTGCCTCGTTATACACTGTGTGTTTTTAATCACTGACTCACCTGAAGCAATTTGTCTTGTTAATGCTGTGTTACTTTTTGTTTAATTTCCTAATGACTGCATTGCCTGACACTCCCCTTGAGATGAAGGAACCTTGAAATACAGGGTGCCTCTCCTCTGAGATGTCCTTCTGCAGTGTGTGTTTGCTCTCATTAAAACACCAAACTGTTTGGCCAAGGGACTGTGTGTTGCCTTGGAAAGTTATAGTAGGGGGAGATCCTGTTCCTGGTTGCTCCTCAGCCACTTAAAGAGCAGAAGCAGGAGTCTCCTATAATTTTCTGCTGCAGTTTTATGTGTGTGTGAAGGAGACTGCCCAGGGAATCAGGTGTTAAGTCCAGTGTAAAGGCTGAAAATTGGCCTCATTCCAGAAGAGAGATGAGAGGTGGAGATGTGGTACAATGTCTTGATGTCTCCAAACCCCCAGCCACACCAGGAGGTCAGCATATATCCTGTCTGTGTCCCATATCCACGTGCTGTTTGGGTAGTTGTTTTTGTGTTCCCTGCAATCCCCTTCTTCATAGCTACACTTGGAGGCCCAGATCCTCTGTAGTGTCCCTGTTCAGCTGAATACAGCTGGACAGATTGCATCACTTAAGGACTTCATGCATCAATGCAGCCAAAAAGGAACACGGTCCCATAACACCTGAAGAGCAAGAAATGGTAGGCTTTTATTTTCATTCTGATAAGAACTTATTTTGAAGGATGTGCTTTTGAAAACCACAGCTGGAGCCTGGTTTCTGCAGCATACCTTCAGAAACAACACGTTGTTAATACACATTTGTGATTTGGTGTTGTAGCTACCAGAATTGATCTAATTTTTAGGAGATAGTCTGCCACACTGTGGGCTAAAGAAGATGTTGTTATTTTTAAGTCTAATGCAGATTCAGAAGTGTGAACTGGTGTTAATCCACACGTACCCAGTTGGTGAAGAGAGCCTTGTTTCAGATCGTCCTAAAAAGGAGGTGAGGAGCTTAAAATGGGGGAATTTATCCAAGGATTGGGAACCATGTCAGACTAAAAACAGTGCACGTTGTTCTCAGTTCTTCAGTAGCAAAAGCACGTGTGGGGGTGGTTTGGAACCAAATACAGACAAAATACTTGTATATTCTGCTGTTCAGCAGGCTGCTCTGCATTGTAATGTGCTGCCTGTAAGAAAGGGACAGCAGGAAATGTCGTAGCACGGGAGGCACCGTATTTAATAAATAAAAAGGACTATAAAGGGCTACCTTCTTGTGGTTCCTTTCTGCAAAACTCTGCTATAGTTGTGCTCAGAAGGTAATAAATTGACTACTACATCCCTCTCTAAGGCAGTCACTGGGTTTGGGTTTTGGGATTGGTTTTTTGGTTGGTTGGGGTTCTTGTTTTATTTTCTTTTTCTTCTTGCAGTTTATTTTGTTTTGTTGTGACTTTTTGTTTGGGTGTTTTGTTTTGTTTTTGAGCCCAAAACCATTGTTCTTTTTGGCTAGGGAAAAAGCAAATGCATCTTAGAGCTTGTGTTCATTTGCCCTGTGTATGTGTTATGCACTCACAGGTAGACATCTAAAAATTACTTTGCTGCTGTTACTCAGCAGGTAAAAGAAGGAAAAGCTGGGCTCAGCTGCTATTAAGATTTATTCTCCATGTTGAGATAGTTATTTTTCCTATGAACAATTAGTGACTGAAGTCTTTTAGCATGCTTATGATTTTGTTGTACCATTTGTAGGAACTGCAGCTACAGCACCTGGCATAACCTCAAAATTCAGAATGAGAAATAACTTTTGCTCCTTCCCCTGGTGTGGGTTTTTGGGTGGCACTTTTTCCTCCTAGACTTAGCAGGATGAAGGGTGGTTTTAGAGCTTGGAATAAAGGCTGTTGAGCGATCCTAGAGGCTGAGGTGGGAGTGGCTGTGCCGGTCTGTTGCAGCTCTCGCCCGTGCTGAGCAGCGAGGTGCACAGCGTCCGGGCAGGGCGCCACCTGGCCACCAAACTGAACCTGCTGGTGCAGCAGCACTTCGACCTGGCTTCCACCACCATCACCAACATCCCCATGAAGGTACTGCTGTGCCCACAGCTCTCTTCCCTAGCTGCATCGCTTCTGAGCTTCTTTGAAAACTTGCAGTGTTTATTTCAATTGAATTTTTCACCTTGTTTTTCTCTCCATATCATGTTTTTGTTTGTTTTGTTGTTTGTTTTTTTTAATAGCCCACATTCAGTGTCTGTGACCAGGTTAGTAAAAATAAAGAAGGAGAAAAAAAAAAAAGTAAAGAAGGATCACAGAACAAAATGTTGTATTGCTGAATCTCAATTTTTGATGTAGCAATACAAGAGTTATTTGTGTTACTTTATATAAATACAATCTAGTTTACCTCAGATTAATTTGTCTGTGATTCTTTTGTCTTTTTCTAGTTGTGTTTAGATACTCTTGACCCTTGTGCATTGTAGTGGCATAGTGAGTCTCTTTTTCCTCTGTTCCATTATCATGCCCACCCAACCAAAAGGTGTTTGTAACTCAGAGCTGCTTTTTGACTGAGAGTTTTGCAGTGACTTTTCTGGTCTGAAGAGCCATAAGCATGGAAGGGGGACAGCATACACCTAGTTAAGAAAGTTATTAAATTAACCATCCTGTGGTAAAAGTTGTGTCCATATTTTAATTGTTTTTGCTACTTGTAGGGAAATTAGTGCAGTTGAGAATGTCAAGTATGAAGTTGACAGTAATTTTCTGATCAGGCAGCAAGAGACAATTGAAACAGAAGTGTCAGTGTTCAAACAAACAAAAAGAGCCAGGGGCAGGTAACTTCCAGTATTAAAAAAAAACATGAAGTTTCAATGCAGGCAGTCATTAATTGCATCTTTGAAAACTAGCAATGTTGTATGGATTATAAGAAGTTAAAACAGGATATTAAAATATTTTTCCTAACTCCCATGAAAGTTTGATATGGGTCATGGCATAAATGTGACTTAAGTTTGCAAATACCTTGTCTGTAACTTTCTGACCTGTGTGCTGCTGGTATGCCTCTCCCTTCTGCCCTTGTCCTTAGAGTAATAAACTGTGTTGGGTTCTCTGTGGTTCTTTTCCTTTTTTTTTTATTTGTTTTTTCTTTTTAAACTTGGAGTAAATGATCAAAGTTGCTGTGGTTTTTGCTAGTCCTCTGCAGCTGTTTAAAGATGCAGTGTTCCCTTTACAAAAGCCCATTTTGGAAATTCTAAACTTGTAGCTGCAAGTGCACTTCTCATCTTAAGAAATAATAAGTTCAAAGTGTAGGTTTTGCTTTGGATTCTTGAGATTTTTTAGTTATGAAAAGAAATGGTCACTCTACTGTGCAGTGACTGTGTTGCTGCTCAGTAAAGTTGTAACTGCTGGTGTTATTCAGTGCTGTAGGCTTCCTTCACTAACTTAAGCAAAATAGTTAAGCCTGTTTCTTACCTTGATTTTACACTTTACTCCCTGTCATGACACTCGTGTGAGGAGGAGTAGTGTTTCCAAAGAAGCAAATGGGAGGAAAAGCATATGGCTGCACCTTTAAACTGCTCAGAGAGCAAAGTTTCCTCAACATTGCAACCCCGTTGTTGTCTGAGGCACTCTGAAGACTTTGTGTTTCCTTCTGGAGTGAAAGGGGACTGTGGAATCACTCATGGTGACCTCTAGCTGAAAGGATTCTATTGCTTGCTTCCCCTCTCTTTTAAAGGAAGAACAACATGCTAACACCTCAGCCAACTATGATGTGGAGCTGCTTCACCACAAAGAGGCACACGTGGATTTTTTAAAGAGTGGTAAGTAGGAGTAACCCCCTGAGGGTGGCTTTTGAGCAGCCTGTTTGGGGGTGTTCACAGAGCAAGATTGTGAGCTTCAAATGCATGTAAATGGCAGGCTTCAGTAGCAGATCTTGCAACCCAAAAAACTTCATTTCCTACGTTGACATTGGAGATTTACTCACACTGGTGTGTTTTAATACAGCAGTAGGGATAGAGCAGGGAGAAAACAGGTCAGAGTCACATATGTGCAGGATATTTCTCTGAGGTTTGAAGGGCACGTCAACATCAGAGATAGGGAAAGTGGGTGAGAGACCAGATGTGCAGTGGGATTTTGCAAAACAAAGTCCCTCTTGGGGGTATTTGTGCGAGGTTATTCCTTGCACAATTGAGCTCAGTTAAGCAATAATAGGTGGCATCACTTACCTCCCATAGGCCTGTTCATGGCAGTAATTGCTTTGGAAAAGGCAATACTTGTTTGGCTGTGGAGCTTTTTTGTTGTGTTTGAAATGCCTAGTCCCTCTTTTTGTAGATTTGGAATAATTACCTAGCATGCCTCTGAGGTGAATTTTTAGTAGCTCAGCTGAAGTTAGAAAAGCACAACACTAAGCCTTATGCAAGACTGTGTTGGTGAGGAAATAGTGCTTGATGTAAAATGTTGTTAAAAATCAGATTATAACTTTTGTATTAATAGAATTAAATGTCGTATGATCCATAAGTAGCCATTTTGGGGAGTCTGTGCTTTTTTTCCCTCCTCCTAAGGGGATTACCATTACTTGGAGGAGAAAGGGTAACTCCTTTGTCATCTACAAGTGCTGTGCTCCATCTTTTAGTGGAGTGGATGATGAAAGGTTGGTGGAAAGGGTGTCAGTCATGAACGTGGCCTCACCTGAACTTGTGTTACCATGTTGAAAGCTTCAGGCTTTATTGTGAGGGCTCAGAAGTAGTTTTGTAATACCTGTTGGCTCAAGGAGTTAGGTCTGCTAGTAAAACACAAGCAAACTCTGACTGCATTTCCTCTTCACATTTTTTCCATTAGGACTTGGAGGGGAAAAAGTCTGTTCTTAGATCCTGTGAATTTTGCATTTTTACATTTGTTTCTAAATGCATATTTCAGCTCTAATAGCTGTGGTGCCAGAAAAGTAGGAATTCAGTTACATTGGTCTTGTTTCTCTGAAATGTTGCCAGGGAATAAGTTTGGCCTTTAGAAATTCTCTCTCAGAATATCTAAAATTGTTCAAGTTAATCCAATGGGAAAAAAATCAATTGTTGCAAGTTACCTGTGTGGTTAGTAAGCACATCAAACAGCTCTCTCATGAGTAAATGTCTTTGATATGAAATAAAACTTCTTACTTAAAAGATTAGACTCAACCCTACCATATTATACAGAGTTGCAGGTTGATGCACCTGTGTTACTCCTCCCAAATATTGTGGATCTGAGCATATTGTGTGACTGTGCTACTGTCATTCTGAAACTTCCTGTAGAACTCAGTTAATTCTTTCCTGACACAGTGTGAGTCAAAGTTCATAAAGACTCAAAGCTCAGTAGAAGAAATGTAGTTTAATGTCAGGGAGAATTGGTAATGTCTGGTTTAAGGCCTCCAGGTGGCTTTTGCAAGACCAGTTACCAGTGAGACCTTGTATGAAGATATTTTAGTAAGAAAGCGTCTATGGTCAGTAAAACTTACTGAGAGAATTCAGGCTGAGTCTGGCATGGCAAAAATACTGGATGATGAGACCAAATACTTCTTTCCCCCACAAGCTAAACTTGCCAAATGTGCCTTTAGGTCAGTTTAATTGACTTAGGGAATATGACATGTACAAGAAACGATCAGCTCTAGTGCTTAAGAGTTCTGATTTCTGTGTGGAAAATTAAAAAAAGATACTGTCTTAGTCTTGGGCATTTTAGAAGGAAAAAATTGCCTGATGTTGATAAAACTAAACGTATGTGGAATTTTCTAATTGTGCAATCAAACCTGGGGAACACACTCTGGAGCTACAGTGTTTTGTTGGCTGAATTGTTTTTTAAAATATATGCAAAGACTCCTGGTTTTAAAAGATAATTTTGTCAACTGCCACTGCTAGTAACTTTTTTGTTAAGTTAGGTATCTAACTTTGAAATTTAGATTACATTTTATATATGCTCATGTTACATGTATTTTGTACCTTTCAAGATCAGAGTGTTTTGCTGTTGGCTGATGGATTGCACCCTTTGTCTGATTTTCTCTGCAGGTGATAATCACATGGGTGGCAGCAGCAGAGAAGGCACATTTAAAGAAACTGTGACATTGAAATGGTGCACTCCTCGAACCAACAGTGTGGGTAGGTGACATGGAACCTTCCAGGGCTGGTTGGTGCCTTGTGCTGAGCACTGCTGAGAACCTGAACCAGGAGCTGCTGTGCTCCTTGGTTCTCCCTCTGGCTCTAGAAGCCTTGCTGCTGGCTGCAGCCTGCCTGACGGATGGTCACAGGTTCTCTGCTGGCCCTGACTGATCAGGGCTTTGTGTAAGAGCTGAGGGACCTAGTAATGCTTTCCCTGTGGGCTTTTTTGCTTTTAAGTGTCCTGCAGTTGCAGAAGTTCACTGATTATTTGCCCCTCCCACGGGGCCAAGTCTGCCTTGTCAGTTCCACAGTGGTTTTTTATCACAGTAGCTTTGAGACATGGGATTCTTTTCAGTTTTAATGCTTGTTTCAGGGGCTTCAGATACTGTCTTTATACTGATCTTTAGAATGTCAAGTAAGAAGCTTTGTAAGGAAATGAAATGCATGCAATGATACTGTCAGTAGACTATTGCAGCTCTCTTAACTTTCCAGTCTGTGTAGGGAAGAGATCTCTACCCAAATCTTAGTACAGAGAGAAAGCCAGGGAAGATTTGAGGTGACACAGGAATCACCTGGCCATTCAGCTCCTGCACACTCTTGGCTATTAGCAGTATGCTTGGGCTCATTGAGCCAGCAGGTCAAAAAGAGAGACCAGAGAAATAATAGCAGACTGACTGTAGAGTGGAGTAATTCAGGAAATAAAGAACTTGGGTTCCTGCTGGAAACAGGGCTTGGGAATGTATTAGAGTCTCAGAGGTGTGGGTGGCTGGGAGTCCTCCCAGTGAGTGATTGCCAGGAGATGGTGAAAGGAGCAAACTTTCAGATTGAGAGGCATCTAGACTTTCTAGTTCTGCTCACTGTAGACCAGCCTCCTCCTCTTCCTTTCTTTTATTCTGTGGGTTGTTTTTCTGTCTGTGGAATTACACTCAACTTTTCTTCTTTGTTTTTCAGAACTGCACTATTGCACTGGAGCATACAGGATTTCACCAGTAGATGTAAATAGCAGACCTTCCTCATGCCTTACAAACTTTCTCCTGAATGGTAAATCCGTGCCCTTGCCTAATTATTCAATGTTTTAATTTTTAGTACTGAAAATAAAGCACTTAGCACATTTTGTTTGGTATAGAAGTAAATGTCTGTAGACAGGAAAAATGCTAAGTTTATTTTAGTATGTCGTTTAAATAAGGGAAGAAAGCTGTTAAATGTCCTCAAAGGCAAATGGAATGTGTTTTGAAACTTAAGGATGGGAGGAAAAATGTAAAGAAGGAACAAGTATTGAAATTGAGGTTTGTATGTTTGCAAATAAAATTTCATTGCAAACATCCTTTTAATGGGATGTTTTCTTCAGTCAGGTCATTTGAATGTCTGAACATGCAGTGGTTTTATTGAACACTGTACCTTAGTGTATTTTTCTCTAGAGATTTTGTAGTGAAAATGTACTTTGATTAATGAAAACCATTAGAACCCAAATTGATAGGATATTTCAGATAACCACTCTCTTCTGATCTTTGCTCTTTTTGCTTCCTCATAACAAGCGCCTTATTTGGAGAATGCACCTTTTTATGCTTAGTGTATTTTACTGAAAATAAGACAAAAGCAGTATTATTTCTGTCTGAAAACCAGTATCCATTTTAAGTATTAACAAGGGGTATGAACTGATACCTTTATACTCAAGAAGCTGTTACTTTTTGGCAGTCACTTTAAATGAGAGCATTTCTGCAGTAGGGTCATTTTAATTTTTCCTAAGAGTAATATCCTGGAGAAGAAAGGATTTGTTGGTTGGTCTGGGAGAAGCCTTTTGATTCTTCTGTATAGAATTTTAAGGAGCATATGAATAATATCCTGGGGAAGAAAGGATTTGTTGGGTGGTCTAGGAGAGGCCTTTTGATTTTTCTGTATGAAGTTTTAAGGAGCGTATGACCCTGCTCTGTGTAAAGATGAATAAATAGTCCAAGGAGGGGGCAGTTTCTGCTTCAGCCTGGTGAAAAGAGCACCTTGATGACGGAGGCTGTGCTGTATAAAATTGTAAGGAGAGTATGACCCTGCTCTGTGTAAAGACAATGAGGAAATAGTCCAGGGAGGGGGCAGTTTGTGCTTCAGCCAGGTGAAAAGAGCACCCTGGTGGTTGAGGCTGTGCTGGGGCAGCACAGTCGTTAATAACAAGGTGCAAATGGCCTCGAGCACCTCTCCTCCACATTATTTATACCCCAGATTGTCTCATTAGGGAGATGCTGCGTAGGATATTTTCAATAAAAACCCAATAATCAGTTCTTCTTATCCCGCACTGCGGAACTTTAGAACCAATGGCAGAAAACACAAGTTTTTGGAGAAGAAAGGGGAAGTAGCAAAGGTAAAAAAGGAAGTTATAAAACAACACCTAAACCCTCCATTTTGGACAATAGTATTACAATATCTCATAAACCAAAATGTCTACACTTCTACCTAATTCACCTAGTGACATAACCTTAACTATACAGCATTAATTTCAAAGTTATCACACCGCAGGGGAAGTCTTTTCCAGGGTATAAGATCCAATGAGGTGTATTTCTGGGGATCAAAACTTGTTGAAGCAGAAAGAGTGAAGCTCTGAGGATTGAGGGTTGCAAGGCAGCAGTAACCCCCAGCCCCGCTGTCCCTCGGCAGGCCGCTCCGTGCTGCTGGAGCAGCCGCGCAAGTCGGGCTCCAAGGTCATCAGCCACATGTTGAGCAGCCACGGCGGGGAGATCTTCCTGCACGTGCTGAGCAGCTCCCGCTCCATCCTGGAGGACCCGCCCTCCATCAGCGAGGGCTGCGGCGGCAGGGTCACCGACTACAGGATCACGGTAAGGCCCTGCCCTCCCTGATGGGCCAAGGGGCGGTGCGGGAGCCGTGGGCGTTGCCTGCTCACACTTGCTTTGTATGAAATCCCTCGTTAGTTACTTAGTACAAAGTATTGCATGTGCTTCTTGTTGTGCCTGCTTTGTAAAATCCCTGTGGCGGGGAAGTTCTGCCCCCCTTGATGCAGTAGGAGTGTTTAAAGCTTGTTCTGGTTCTAGAAAAACGTTTTTCTTGGCAAGTTTAGTCTGTGGGTTGGATGCACATCTTGCTGTCGGAAGGGTAGATTGCACACGAGTGGTTTGTACAATAAAGAGACAAAATGAAGTTGTCGGCTTTGAACCCTGATGTGGAGCAGACACCGGCTGACATTTTATTTATCCTTTATTTTTTTCAACACATCCTGTATATCTCTTGAAAATAACCAAAAGTGGCTTTTGGAAAAATCCCTTGTAGATCCAAAAGGCCCCTTCATCAAAAACTATAAGTTCATTTTAACTGCTGTTTCTGTGGCACTGTTACTGTGTTCAGCCTGGTGAATGAATGTCCATGTGAAAGCTAGAAACAGGTCTGTGGTTGGTAGGGTTGGAGGCAGCAGTGGGGATGGTACAAGCTTAGTGATAAGCAAGGTTTAGCTGTTTTCACCCATTCAGTGAAAGTGACTTTGTTAGAGAAATGCCTAATTGTATCTTGTTTGGTTATCATTAGGATTTTGGTGAATTTATGAGGGAAAACCGATTAACTCCTTTTCTAGAGCCCAGATATAAGATCGATGGAAGTCTTGAAATTCCATTGGAACGTGCAAAAGATCAGTTAGAGAAACATACTCGTTACTGGCCTATGATTATTTCCCAGACCACCATCTTCAACATGCAAGCTGTAAGTAACCTGGGCTGTGTAACCTTCTCTTCTGGTCTGGGTTCAGTTTCACCTTGCCACTTGGTGAAATAACTATTGTGTGATAAGTCACTTGTCACAAAATCAGGTTATTTTCGCTGAAGTAACTCTAATTAATGCAATAGATTATTGAAATGAGGTGGGATATTTGAACCTGGCAGCTCCAGTGCTGCTGGGTAAAGAAAGCATCTGCTTATTCTTAGAGCTGGTACTAAATTGAGGATGAGAGGGTGGGCTTTGTTGTGTGTTACTCCATTGCTTTTGATTTTTCTTCTTCCTGTTGCTCTCCTGTGACATACAAACGTTTTCTTGTTGTTGACTTGTGTTTTCTCTTGCAGGTAGTGCCATTAGCCAGTGTGATTGTAAAGGAAGCCATGACTGATGAGGATGTGCTGAACTGTCAAAAAACAATATACAATCTGGTAGACATGGAGAGGAAAAACGATCCACTGCCAATTTCAACAGTTGGTACCAGAGGAAAGGGGCCAAAAAGGTTACATGCATATCTCTCTTTGTTGATGTTGGACTGTTTTCAGAAATACTCTATTGACAGTGGTTTTATACCGAGAATTTGAAAAATATATAAAAGTAATCTGTTGTAAACTAAATGCTGTATGTGCATAAACCAAGTGCTGTGAATACTTGGCCTGTGTCATTTAGGGGCTGTCACAGTACTGCTGTGTGTCACATACTGCTGTATTTGGGGGAAAAACTCCATTGTTTATTACCCAAGAATTAAAAGTATATTAAAAACTGTGAGAGCAAAGATACCTTTTGTGATGGCTAGGAGGTTGATACAGATTGGACAGACAAAGTGGAATCACTTCAAATTAATAAACAGGAAAACTTCAGCTTATTATAAATGAACAGTGCATTAAAATTGGGATATATTAGAGTAGTCAAATACAGGCTGCTTCCTTAAAATAAGCATAGAATATCGTGATACCTCAGTCATTGTGATGTGTTCCTTGTATTTCCAAGAACTGGCTGAAAAGAAATTCAGCTACTGATTTGCTTATATGATTGTGAGTTATTTACAGTAGTGTGGTGCAATTCTTCCTTGTTTTTTTGATCCAAATAACTTAATAATTAATGTGCAGGTCAGTACATGAGTGGCCCTCTCACACTGCATTATCAGCAAACACCTGAGAGACTTCACAAGTGTCTTCTGGCAGTGAGATCTTTTGGAGGAGTATGATTTCAATGGATATAATCCATTTCAATTCAAATTTAACTCTGGGAGGTCGTTGGGAAGTGTTAAAGTGGTTTCAAGGATGGAGTAACCCCAGGTGGATGGACCTCTAGTACAGGAGGACAGATAACCTGGGTGGAGTTATTTTGGGTTTGGGGGTTCTTTTTTTGTTTCTTCAGGCCTGCTTTTTAACCCTCACCTATTCAGTGGTTTGATTCTTGAGGTAATGCTGCATCTAAGATCTTTTTGCTGGCCTTCCCTAGGGATGAGCAGTACAGGATTATGTGGAATGAGCTGGAGACCCTTGTCCGAGCACACATCACCAACTCGGAGAAGCACCAGCGAGTGCTGGAGTGCCTCATGGCCTGCAGGAGCAAACCCCCGGAGGAGGAGGAGCGCAAGAAACGGGGCAGAAAGAGAGAAGACAAAGAAGACAAGGCAGAGAAGTTGGGCAAAGACTATGAATCAGATAAGCCATGGCAAGAATCAGAGAGGTACATGTTCTAAAGTCAGATCAAACTGGAGCATTATGGTTTTTGTTCTCCTTTAAAGGGGAGGGGAATGGTGGTGAAACAGCAGCAGGCTTGTTTGATCTATTTGTGCATGTAACCTTAGTTACTGTCTGGGAGTGAATCCCTGGCCTTTTTAGATCAGTAAATGTTAGCAGGCTTAGGAAGTGGGCATCTTGTTACAGTGCCTGTTATTGGACTTTTCAGATTGACATCTTTTACAAGCAGTGTGGTTCTTGGGTGAGTTGCTGACCACTTAGGGTGTTTTAGCTTGAGGAGTCTCTGCTCTTAGATTTTAGCATAACCACCCCACCTCCTGGACATTAAACTGCTCTGTGGAAATCTAAAGCATGGCTGAAAACTTGGGACAGGCTTGTTTTCTTTTTAGTTGTAGGTAGTTTAGTGTTCAGGGTGATCAAACAACCCAGGCTGATCTGGCTCTTCAGTTGAACATCAGGATCAGTGTCCATTTAGCTACTGTCTCTAATCCATGTTGTTGTTGTAGCTTGTCTTCAGTTGTGAGCATCTGTCAGTCTGTTCTGTTTTCCTTCTTTCCAGCTACTATGCTAAAGAGATCAAATAAGATTAATCTGCTGTGTTTTGTGCATGCTGTAATCATTGAGGATAGGAGGACTTTTCCATCTACATTGCAGTCACCAATTCCTTCAACTTTCCATTCCACTTTCACATGTGGAACAAAAATGGGGACTGAGATAAAAGGGATTTGGTATAGAATGGGTCTGAATTCAACTAGAAAAGAAAATAGGAAATTGTGTGGTATTTTTGTATATTCATTTTTATTTAGTTTTTCCTTCAAAATTGGGACTGATCAGCTGTCTCAGCAAGCAGTATAAATGCTGCTGACTTACCAAAGTGAAATTATGTTTAAAGATCCTTCCCTTTGTGTAAAGCTTTGTCCAGAGAATTCTTTGGGTAGACATCCCTCTTGTTTTTCACCCAAGGGGTCAAAAACTTTTTTGGTATGGTATGGTATGGTATGGGTCTTTTATAACTTTGAGGAGTACAGCCTAGTATCAAGAATTCTGTTCTGCTCAAGCATGTTTTTCTTCACTCTTTTGCTTCCCTCCCAAAAAGGTTAAAAGGTCTTTTGGATCGGGAGAAAGAAGAACTGGCAGAAGCTGAAGTTATCAAAGATTCCCCTGATTCTCCTGAGCCCCCCAACAAAAAGCCTCTTATTTCAATGGATGAAATGCCCACAGCTGAAAAGGCTAAAGGTAAACCAGAACAATTGGAACAGATTATTTCTCTTGAAGATAGATGTTGTTGCATCAGTCAGTATTTTCTAAAGTAATGAGGTGACCGATTTTGGAGGTGAAGCTAAGTCAGTGAAGATAAACTTTAATTAAATGCTACATGTTGAGAAGTTCTTGAAAAGCCTGTTAACCTCAACAGGTTGTAGAAAAGAGATACCAAGACATTGTGGGTCTACTGATGGACTCTGGGCTTGTCAGGGGGTTGGCCAAGTTCCTGCTGTGTGTCAGAAAGGCTGTTTGAGGGCAGAAACCACTGTCTCCTGCTCACTGATGAACCCCAACGTGCCTAAGCAGAGTAGCTGCCAGAATGGGCAGTTCTCCCTGACTTCCCTTGCTTGGTGGGAATTGTTTCTGTCTCCCTGGCTGAGCTGATGGTGAGATTCTGCATTTAAGGCAGAGTCCATCTCATGTGAAGCAACTACTCAGCCATTATCACTACACATATTTTGTATTTGTTTAGCCTCTGTTGTAAGGTTGTTTAATGTTGGTGGTTTTATCTTGTTTTATTGCCATCGTCTGTAACTCCTCTTAAGCTTTTATAATGATGTAATGTTTAAGAATTCAACAATTAAATCACTTAGACTGTTGTTACTTTTAGGTCCAATGTCCTTGTTGTCTTTATGGAGCAACAGAATTAATACTGCCAACTCTAGGAAACACCAGGAGTTTATTGGTCGTTTGAACTCTGTCAACAACAAAGCTGAGCTGTATCAACATCTGAAAGAAGAAAATGGGTTTGTATCAGTAAATGCATCACTACCCATATTTTGGCAGTAGTCAGTGTGCAGACTGGAGGAACACATCAGTTTACAGCACTAGAGATTACTCTTTTGATGATTAAAATAGATAAATAAATTTCTTTCTCTCAGCAATGATGGAGAACCACAGCAGTGTTTGCTTTTCTCTTTGCATCTGTGCTGAGTGAGGCTGGCTGCTGAGAAATGGGCCTCTCTGTGCCTCAGTGATGGCCCTTGCGGCAAAACTCCTGCTGAACTTCAGGGGTTTAAACAGTAGCCAAGCTGAGGGTTTTTGCTTGCTCTAGCTTCCAAAGCTGATACAGAAATGCTGTCAGTATGGTGGTTGACTCTTAGGCTGTGCTGTAGTGCAGTTGACAGTAGTTCTGCCAAAACCACTGGAATAGGTAAGATGGTGGTAGACAGTGACCAGTGTCAGGGGTGAAAGTGAAGTTCTTGAAACAAATGGCTGGAGCTCAAGCTTTTGCACTGGATTCTGTAGTCACATGGATATTCCCCAGCCATAGGAATATTCTGGCTTTTGGGGGGTTGATAGTGGCTGCCTTTTGGCAGCTGTTGCTGAAATGTTCTTTGCAGAGACCTTTCCTTCATGCACTGCTTGCTGCTTAAAGAAGCGTTCAGAGGAGAGAAGGTTGCTCATGGCAGGGCAGGGAGAGACAGGACCATTAGTGAAGTAAAAACATGCATGAAAGCATTTAAGTCTGGTATTTTTCTTTCTTAAGCTGTTGATTGTTTTCCCAATAACAAGCCTTGCCCATTGTGGTTTTGCATTTCAGAATGGAAACGACAGAAAATGGAAAAGCAGGCCGGCAGTGAGGAGTCCTTCTGTGTCTTGGGACAAAACTTGGCAAAATGGCAAAAATATGCAATGCTGGAATTGCTGTTGGTACTGTTTCAATACAATTGTATAGCTCTGGTTTGATTGGTTTTTACATTTTTCTATTCCTATTTTTGCTATGAAATGTGAATTCTGCTTATCACGGTAAATGATAAATGAGTGCAAATAGGAGCTGTCCTGAAGCATTTGCCAGTCCTGCTTTAGGATGAAGAAAACCTGTGCTGCCATGGAGTAAATCAAGTAATCAAAAATGTTAGTCAGCTTCAAGTCCTTTCCCAGAAACATTGGTTAATATGACAAAATCAATGATGACTGTTTGAAAAAAAAATTCAAGTAGTTTACAATAAGCTGATAACATTGTTCATTTTGGTTCAAGAATACTTTTATTTATATGAAACTTCCTCAGGAGTTCAGAATTATGGAGAAGACAGCACACTGAGTACCCAGTCACTGAGCTGAGAAAGTGCCAGTCTTGGTTTTCATCTGAGGGGTGGGAGGGTGAGGGCTTTTACAGATAAAAATTGTTGGTTTAAAGACTTTTAAAAATTGAATGGAAATGGTCTTTAGAAAGCAAAGCCTTTCAGGATGTTGTGTTGGAGTTAAGGCTTTGTAAGCAAAAGTAAAATAAAATTTTTGCTAATAATTATTTTTTTGATGAAGTGTGCTCTCTAAGATACTCGTGGTTGTACATCTGAGCTCTTTGAATGCCTTGGGGAGACTTACTCTGAGTGTTAATGGCTGTGAAATGCAAAAGTAGGTGATGTATCTTCAGTGTCTTTGAGTAGAGCCTCTTTCTCTTACTGGAGAGTAGAATTCTCAGCTGGGAAAACTCAGCCAGTGTCTGTGATGTGATCCCTTGTAAGGTTTTGGGTTGGCTTCCACGTGGCTCAGCTTGAGTGGGCTAAGGAAAGATGAATTGCTGAGCTCTCCCAAGGGAATCCACCTTCCTCTGATCTGCATTTGGCTTCTGTAAGCAGCTGAAGGTCTCAGATTGGATGTGTTACAGTTGGAGTTGATCTGAGATGCATCGTTGTGAGATTTTCTAAAACTAAATAGATAGATGCATATTTCTCCACCTGAAACTTTAAGTACCATGGCTGGTGATGTATGGATCTGAACACAAATACCACAGAAATATTCTTCTCTTGGTAGCTGAATCCTTTCAGCTGTGCTAAAATACCATGAATAATTTCAAGGTGATTATTTAGCCACTGTGATGCAGATGTGCTTTCTGTTGAATGATTTTAGAACCATTTTTACAGAGTGATTAAATAGTACTTGCATGGTAATATTTTCTGTCATATTGTAGAATATTTGTAGATTTTACAGAAGCAATCTGTAAGTCTTGGAGATCCTAGTCACAAGATTTTTATTGCTTTTATTTTCGCTACTTCATTGAAAATGGGATGTCCTGCATCATTACATCTCTGATTGCAGTGTTTTGATGCCATGAAATAGTTTCTCATGACTTTCTGGGTTGTTTTAATGAGATTTTACTGCATATCACTCTGGCTGTTCTCTTGTTTACTGAAGGAGTTTTTAAGTCTGGAACCTGGGGAGTGTGTAAATGTCAGCACTCTGCAATTTGCTGGTCTGGCAAGTTGGAGCTGAAAAGCTTATCCTGTGCTTTGGGAATTGTGTTTTGCATCTCCTGATGTGCCATTAATATTTAGCAGCACTCCTGGCAAATATGCACAGGAATTCAATACCTCATTAACGGAAAGGAGAAATTCTGCACCTGCTATTAACTAGGTATTTGTTTAGCTTGTTTACTAACTCCATTTTCCACTTTTGGGGCATCTGCCAGGTCAGACTCTTTGGTGATTAAATGAGCAGGGCCTGATTGTCCCAGGTGGTGACCTTGGGTTTGTATTTTATGAGCTGGAAGAGTCTTACAGAGACACGAGATACTGCAGGGGCTGATCTTTGCTGCAGTCATCCTTTAGATTTACATTTTACCAATCCTGCTTTGTTGACTTCTCCAGCAGACTTTAGAGCTGCTTTGTGGGTGGATGGCTTCTGGAAAGCATTGAAGTAGTCACCTAGAGGAACTAGTACTCATCCAAAAGGTTCTTGAACACTGTAAACCCAGACAAGTGTTACTTGTTTGTGCAAGAACATGGAAATGCTGCCACTGTTGTCACACTCAGGGAGGAGCTGCTGTCCCAAAAAACAAAGAGCATAACGTGAGCATTGTTCAGCACAGGTAACTAGTGCCAGCAACTACCATGTCAGCAAGTTTAATCTATAATTATGCAATTGTTAAATGTAGTTCACAGTCAAATTATGGATTACATTTTGAATATGTTAATCTGTTGGACTGAAAGGACTTCAAGATGTTTGAAAAGTTCTTAGGAATTCTTTTGCAGTTTTAGTAATTCTCTTCCCTGTGGTCCTTGAACTGTCATAGGTGGGAGCAAAGAAGAGGTAATTTTACTGTAAAGAAAGCAAGCCTGTAACTTTAAAATATAGCTTAAAAAGTACATTGTACCAAATGACTTAACACAGCTCTTCTGTTAGGCATCTACCATTGCCTTTTTAAGTGCTACATGTGATGTATTTATAAAAAAAGTTTTGAAAGATTGAAAGGACAATGTCAGGCATTTTTTGGAAACACTGAAATTCCAAGATGACATAGAGACTCAAGAGTTGTAGCACCTCTGAATTTAAATGGAAACATCATATTTTGTGATGGTTTTTCTGTGACAGTTCTGCCTCTTCTATGTAAAATGTGTATTGTCAGGGAGACACAGTGCGTTTTGGTCAGTACTGGCTGTGTCCCCTCATTCCCACCAGCATCAGCTTGATGAGTATTTTCCTGTTCTGACTTGTACAGGGATATCGTTCTGCCTCCTTCATCAGGAGATCCCTTTGCCTGCTTATTTGGCATTTAGTTCTTGTATTCAGTGTCAGGCTTTTGCTTTTGCTACTGCTTCTTTGTCAGGTGTAGGACAAGTATGAAAAATGATAAAAATCACTAACTGCCTATTTATTCTCTTTTAAGCTATAAGGATAACACCTGCAGTACAATTTGTCTTTTTGTAGATTTGATGTTAATATCATTTAAAAGTTCTTAAAACTGAAGCCTCTGGATGTTGCCCTGGCCGTGGTGGCCGGTCGGACCCCGTGGGTAGCAGGGAGGGCGTTGGTGTTTTGGTGGCTGCCAAGGTGGTGTGATGTGGGGCAGTGGGACTGCCCTGGGACCCTGCTGCTGGGAGGGCACTGGTACTGAGGGTGGGATCCATCGTGGGGGTGCAGGTGGAGCCCTGCACTCCTGTGCAGGGGCTTTG
The DNA here is from genome assembly GCA_013398175.1 of Climacteris rufus. Classification (NCBI taxonomy): domain Eukaryota; kingdom Metazoa; phylum Chordata; class Aves; order Passeriformes; family Climacteridae; genus Climacteris; species Climacteris rufus. The sequence goes on from VZRZ01004463.1 coordinate 374,944, forward strand.
CAGGCCTCAGGACGTCCAGTTGCACGGCGGCACGGCTGAGCTGGGAGTTCCTCTGGAACAGCACCCACTGGCCTGCAGGAATCCTGCTGTGACACTGGCAAAGCCAGGGAGCCAGTAGGGCCAGCACCAGCCCAGCAGTGGCACCAAGACTGCTCGGTGGGGCGGCTGGGCCCTTCCTAACCGCGGAGTCGTTCTTGGCTTGAAGTGTAGGCCCCGTGCTGCCGACCCGCCCGTGGAAGGGCTCTGGTGGCAGAGTAGGCCTCAGCACAGGAACTGCTGAAAGCCACATCAGTGTTGTATTCTGGCAGCGTTGCCTGCACGAAGCCCGGGCCCCCTGAATTTCCCCAGGGCTTCCTGGGCTTGCTCGTTGCCGCGTGGGCACAGCGAGCTGTCCTAGCAGGAGAAGGGCTGGAGCCGGGCCGAGGGCATCACTGCAGTGTCTGGGGGGCTGCTGGAGCTCAGACAGAGGGAGAGCTGCTCCAGGAACAGCCCGGCCCTCCTGCTCTCCCTCAGCAAAGAGGAGTAGCTGCTCTTTGTGCAGGCAGGGTAGAGGTGGCCCGGCGCCCTGGAGGGCTGCGGCGCTCCGTGCTGAGGGACTGCCGGCCCCCCGGGATCCGTGGCACACAGCACAGACTCTGAGGGGATGCTGGCAGTCGACCTGCAGGGGATGGCCGTGCATGGCTTGCTGGGAGGTGTCAAACTGCAGCCAGCTCTCGGCTCCTGCTGGAGAACCAGCAGCTGGAGGGATCTGTAGAGATAACTGAGGGCAGTTGCCGTCTTCCTCCTCACAGAACGTGTCGGCAGGTACAGGATAAAAGAAGAGGCATCCAGGAGTTGCTGTTAGGAATTTAATGGCATGAGCAAGCTTTGGGGAAGTGTTTGCTTGCCCTTTAGAGAGGAGAAGAGGCAAGGAAATAATTAGGAGGAAAAAACAGTTCTCTCTTACTGAATGATGGCAAAGAAACGTTGTCAGCCTCGGGACTGTGGACCTTGCTGGCTGGAAGGGACCTCTGGAGGTCACCTAGCCAAGCTCCTGCTCAAAGCAGAGCTGTAGCCAAGGCAAATGAGACCTTTGCATAGCTGAGTCTTAAACACGGCTGAGGATGAAGGGTCACAAGTCCCTCTGGGTGCAGAGGAGGTTTAGGTTGGATGTCAGGAAAAGGTTCTTCCCCCAGAGGGTCGTTGGGCACTGGAACAGGCTCCCCAGGGAAGTGGGCACAGCCCCAAGGCTGCAGTTGCAGGAGTGTTTGGATGAGGAGGCACGTGGTGGGTGGGATTCCTGGGGCTGTCCTGTGCAGGGCCAGGAGTTAGACTTGATGGTCATTGTGGGTCCCTTCCAGCCCAGGATATTCTATGATCATTTTGGAAGATGATTAGAGTATTTTTTAAAATACCTTCTCTCACTCTTTTAATATGGGAATGTGTTGGTTATGTAGGGTTTCTGTAGCACATCTAAATGAGGATGCCGTGCTGGTCCTAGGGAGACTTAGACTGCAAATACGTAGGTGATAATGGTGTTCCAGCCAATCAAGCATTCTATTTTATTTACTCTATTTTTGCAGGCCAGTTCAACTTATAATCAGATAATCTCTAAAGCAATTTGAAAGGTTCAAGTTGAGATTTTAATTTAAAGCTAAAACATAAAAAATACATTAAAAGCTAAGTTATCTTTTTTTTTACAAAATGTCCGTGTCACATATAACTAATTTCTAATGTCTTGGGAAGCAGAAGCAAGCATTTCTGCTGTTGTCCTTTCTTAGCCTGCATTCAGCTGAGTGAATGGAATTTGGTTTTTTGGTGGACAGAGAGCCCACCCCCTCCCACAGCCTCTGACCTGGGAGTGACAACAGTCTATGCTGAGAACTGGTAAGGGAAATTCTGGACTTCCCTCCCTTCTACTGAAACTTAAAACAATAAAGTGTTGTCCATTATCACTTCTGAGCTTTGTTTGTTAAGCATATATAGATATCTGTTTATTTAAAGAGCTGTAAATATCCTCAACACTGTTGTGTTTAGTCCAAAATATTAGTCAGGTCTTGTGCAGCCCCTTCCCAAACAGCAACATCTCCTTGTAGTAACTTCTACACAGAAATACCATGATGTGCCTCTCAGGTGTTACCCTTACTACTTGGTGGCAGTGAAATGTCTCATTCCTAAAGCTTTAATCTTGCAGAATAGGGGCAGTGGTCCTTCCTGTTACTGTAAAGGTCTGGCTTGACTTTTTTGTGGGTGTTATGGAAAGCTTATGTCAGCTTCAAGGCCCTTCTTTGTACGATGGGATGATCTACTAAAATCTGAGTTTGGATTATGGCCCAAAGCTGCCCAAAGTGAGACTGCCTGGTACTGTGATACTTTGCCCATCAAAGTCTAGCACAGATATTTCATTAGCAGGGCTGTCATCAGGTGTTTCCTTGATTTATTCCCAACATTAAGTTTACAGGAAGCTCTGGGAATGTGCTTGCACAAGCTGAGGTGCTCAGAAAGTGCAGAAGCTCGTGATTGTTTGTCAACATGAAGTGTTCTCTTAGGAAACAGACACAATTTCTGAAGAACCAACTCTTAGCTCTGCAAATTGCTCCCCAGACCTGATGTCTGAGTGCTCCATCATCAGAACAGAGGTAATTATCAGACAAGGTAATTATTAAAACATGTTATTGTTTCACCTTCTATTTCCAACATTAATCCAGGATTTTTTTGTTTGGGGACTTTATAAGAGTATGGGTGTCTTGGCATCACCCCACAGCATCCTGCCTGGGACAGGATTACTGTGGGTGCTGCACATCTCCCTGGTTTGAAGAGTTCCAGTGAAGATGGGAGTGGACATGAGGTAAGCTGGAGGATGTTAAAGTGTGGAGACAAATTTGAAAGGAAATCTGTCTGTGACTGTCAGATGAAATTTGCTGCCAGGCTCATGGAGTAAGAGTGGAGGATCAGGATGCAGGGAGTTCTTGCAGCCTGGGACAAAAATAGTCCTTTCTTCCTGCTGTTTCTGGATCTTGTTCATTTGTCCTTCCTACACTTTAGATTAAGGACTAGTAAAATCATGCCCTATTCTCCTCTCCTTATATATTACCTGATGTAAATATTAGGGAGGGATTGATTCAGGATATGACTCTTTAGGTCATAATAGTTTGAGGACTGCATGAGTATAGGAAACCAGAGAAACCTTGCAAGGTGGATCAAGAGGTTCATGACAGCTATGTTCAGAAGCAAGAACAGAAAAGTAAACAGCTTGGTTTTTACCTTGGGTTATAGTCTGAAGCTCTTGTGAAACAGAAAATGGAGGAAGGATCTGTGCACTTTTGACAAACTGAAGTCTTTCAGAGATGGGAAACAGCCAGGTGCTTGGATCCTGGTGTGATGGCAATAGTGTCTCAACCACCTCTGTGGAAATGAGAAGATCATTACAGTTTAAGGTGAAAGATCATTTAGATATGTGTAAAAGGAATCTTTTGTCAATAATTTGTTATAGGGTTGGGAATATAGTCTAAAAGCTTTCATTGCATGTTTTAAGGCTGTTTGCCAGCATCTGCCAGCATGGGAAGGAAGATGGAGTTCAACCTCTCCCTTAAAAGATGAGGGAACTCTTGACCCAAGTGGTTTCTCTCTCTGGAGAAGAAATATGGTTTTCTAATATTTCTGTATGGCCTGTGCTTGCCAAGAGTGTTGATAACAGTATGGTGTTAGGGCTGTGTTGCCCATCTGTGGGCTTTGACAGATCACAGAATCAAAAAATGTCCTAGGTTGGAGGGGACCTTAATGCCCATCCCATTCCACCCCCTGCCATGGGCAGGGACCCCTCCCACTGCCCCAGGGTGCTCAGAGCCCCGGCCAGCCTGGCCTTGGGCACTGCCAGGGATCCAGGGGCAGCCACAGCTTCTCTGGGCACCCTGTGCCAGGGCCTCCCCACCCTCCCAGAGAACAATTCCTTCCCAATATCCCATCTGAACCTACTCTGTGTCAGTTTGAAGCCATTCCCCCTTGTCCTGTCACACCCCACAAGCTCTTGTAAATAGTCTCTCTCCAACTGATGCTTGCTTGGACACCTGATTGCAAACCTAAGTATCTCAGGCTGCAGTCTTGAGCTTTGGTCTAATGAAGTTTCACAAATAAGATGGCTCTGAAGGGCACTAACAAGGCCAATGCATTAAAAGTAGGAGCAGTCAGGTCCCTGTAGGAACAGGTGGACTCTGAATTCTGCACTTAGTAACTGCTTAAAATCTACCATGTGTGCCTTTTTACAGATTTAATATAAGCTGATTCAGGCATAATCCCACAAATTTACTCAAGTGGCACTACTAACAAACCCTCTCTGTTGTCCAATACACACTTCAACCTGAGTCACAGATTTATGCAGTTGGAGGAGAAGGCAGACTGTAAAGTGTCCAGCCTAATTCTTACTCCGTAGGACACTCAACTACTTCTGTGTAATTTTTGATAAATATTTATTGTTCTGTTCTTAAAAGCCCTCTGCAATGTTCCCCAAGCATCTTTTCAAATGTTTTATTATCCTTACTGTGAGAAAGTTTATCTAATGTCTAACTTAAATCATCTTAACTGCAGTTGAAGGTCATTAGTGCTGTCAGTTCCCAGGGGGTACTGAGAATGCTTCTTTCATCTTTTAAGCAAAATATATAAATTTATGTATTTTCTCAGTCTTGTAGACTAATTATTTCAGTTTGATGTGTTTTCTAGACCTCTGACCATCCTTGTGTTCCTTTGGATTTTTCTTAGGAGTCCACATCTTTCCTTAGATAGGATGGCCAAAGCTGGGCCTGATCAGTCAGCTGAGCTGTTATCTGCTCCAAGCTGAGCAAACAAAATTGCATTTCCTTGGGAGGAAGACTGCTACTGGCACATCCCTAGTGCAGGGAAGTTGTGCTTTTGCACAAGAAAAAGCTGATCTGTTCTGTTGGGACTCAGGGCAGGAACGAGGACAAATGGAAAGTCAAATGTTACACATACCCATTGTGCTGCTGGGCAGGTGAGAAGTGGCATTAAATGAAGTCACCAGAGATGCTTCTACAGCATCTGACTTGAGGCCTGAGATGTTGTGTGATTCCAGGGTAGGCTCGGTGACATTTGGCAAAATCCCCCTTGTTCCCAGATATTTGCCTGGACACAGCTCCTTTGTGCCACTGGATAAAATACTTGTGGATGGTGTCTCTGTTCTGAGCTGCTGTAAGGAGGCAGTGTGTCTGTTGGTCTGGATAACCTAGACATGTGAAAGGTAGAAAAGTCTTCTGGCACAGTAAGAACTGAAGTGGTGTCTGGGTGGGACAGAGTGATCAGACTTGGTTCAGATGCTTCAGCTTTACTAGGGACAGTGCTGGGTAATGTGTGAGTAAAGCTGGCTGGGGCTTCAGGACTGAAAATCAGTTTGGAATAGAGGGTCTGTGCTTCTCTCTGGGCTCCAGAAGAAACTGTGCTCTTCCCCCAGCAAGTAGAAACCCACTGGGCTGTGGGATAGTCATAAAAGATTGAGGCTCATAGGCATCACTGAACACTTGGCTCAGACTGCTTCTTGCTACCTCAGGTGGGAGCACGTCATTGAGGGAGATGTGGGCTCAGGCAAAGTTGTGGCCCTTACTGAAGCTTTGTGAAATAGTGAAGGGAGTGTTTCTGGAGAGAGGGATGCACCAGAAAGCATTTCAGGTTCTGGAAAGTGGCTTTTTGCCTCCTTGCTGTAATCTGGCCCTTCAGGTACTGACATGGCTTCTGGCAAAAATGGGTGTAGTTCTGTCTTAGCAGAAAATGCCACTGCTGAGCTGTGAGGCCGTTCCTGAGTGTTTATCAGCCATGTGTCCATGGGCCTGAAAAGCTGCTCTGTGCCTGAAGTGATGTCCTGTAGGAAATGCTATGTGGATACTTGTGATTTACTAGAGAGGCAGCACGAGTCTGTCAGGCACGTGAGGCTCTGGCTGCTCTAACAGGAAGGATATGCCAGAAACTCCAGTAGGCAGCACTTGCAGTTCAGTGAAGAGAAGCCTTGTTTCAGTAATCAGTGAAGGTGAAAGGTCTGGAAAATCCCAGTCTGCAAACATAATGGATACTGGTGGGTTAGTTGGTGTGTCCTGTGCTGAGTCCATTCCTAAGGTGACCAAGCTTTCTTGAGTTGCAAGGTGGATTTTATTCTGCATCTTGTCACTTGCCATTGTTGCACTTTCTCCGCAGAAAGTTGATAAACTCTGAGTAGGTGATAGCACAAGTGGTGTGAGTAAATGGCTTGGCACAGTAAAAGGCAGAGGCCTGGCAGCATGAACACAGCAGCATGGTCTGAATTTACCAAACACTGTGCTCATTATGGAAATCATTCACTTCAGAGATATTCCCAGTCCTTCAGACACCAAATGTGGGTACTTACATTTACAAAGCACCATCAGTGGTAACAGACAGTGCCTTGTGGAGCCTCACTGGGAGGCTGCCTCTCTCCCTGCTGACAGAAGAGTGAGGAACTGGAGCAGAGAGGCTGGATGCCACCTGCACAGGGGCCACCTGGAGAATCAGTGTCCCAGTGCTGCTGGGCTTGCAGTCCTCATGCCCATGTTTGCTGTGCACTGTTGTTCTGGGACACCAAATCCTCCTGATTTTAGATTCAACACATGCTTGTTCAGTGTTTTGTGGGGTTTTGTTTTGGTTGCCTGATGTCTGATTTCCATAGCAGGGAAAAACCACCCTGTGTCAGAGAGCACCCATTTTTTGGGGAAAAATTGTTTTTCCCTGCCCCCACTGATTAGGGCAGAAGCCACTGGAGGCCAGCAGTACTCACTGGTAGCTGTTTGGCATGTGGTTCAAGCTCTCCTCCGTGTCCAAGGATAAAGTGCTGTCCTGAACATGGATGGGGAAATTTCCAGCAGCTCTCGGTGTTTCCTGGGCATGCATCCCTCCAGAGGCAGCTGTGCTGAGCAGGTTCACTCCTCCCTCCCCTGCCATCGGCAGCCCCTGCAGCATGTTTCTGTTGGGGTTGAATTCCAACCATTTTGGCAGATCTGCACCACTGGCTAATGTGATCTGTACCATAAGAAGATGGCAGAGAAACAGAATTAGTGATAGAAAATGGTGTTACCATTCCAGTTTTACATACTGCAAGCTCTAGCTGGACAGAAGTCCCAGAACAGCCACACATGATCCATTTAAAAATCTTAGCAACCACAGTGCCTTGATCTTCGTGTAGTGCTTGTTTTGGGTGTATTTTAGCCTAGTGGCAACACTTACTGTCTGTTTCTAAGACCCTGCATTCTTCTGGCTGCAGCTAGATAAAACACATGTTGTGGGGGAAGGGTGTTTATTTGCTCAGTAGGGAACTGCTGCATTGGCAGTATATGATGGTGAGGGTTTTGCCATCATTTCTGCCTGTTTCCGATACATCTGAGGCACTTTCTAGGAGGAGATTTTTAGTCAGTTCATTTTAAACATAAGGTGAATGTCTTTGCTGCAGGATTGTACCAAGAAATGTATTTCATAGCATTACCTTGTACTGAGCTATCGTTCCCTGCAAGGCAGATACTGGCATGGGATAATGGAATGTTTTTCACTTGAGGACCGTTGCATCTGGGATTCCTTGCAGGCTCTTTGTTCTTTCCCATCTGTTGGGAACCTGTTGGGAATCGGATCCCTTGGCAACCTCAGCAGGGGAGCTCACATGCACAGCCAGACACCAGAGCACAGAGGAGAGGGAGCAGGGATACAACAGGCACCCCCAGGAGCAGAGGGGACCCCGAGGCAGCAGAGCTGTGGTGGCAGAGTGCTGGGTCCCTGCAGGAACCATCCATCCTCATCCAGCGCCGCTGGCAGCCGGCTGCTGCTGCTGTTTGAGCTGCAGGGGAGAGAGAGAACCCAAAGCCACAGGCCCTGCTCTTCAGATCAGTCACCTTCCCCCCCGGGAAGCAGAAGGCTGCCAGATGTTTGAGGCTTCTCACTGCATTGCTTTGCAGCCCTGCTGGGTGGCACCCGGGGGCTCTCAGGAGCCTCAGTACTCGCCGTCGCTGCTCCGGTCAGCCGGAGGTTTTCCCCGAGGAAACACCACGTAGCCCAAAGCTGGCTCCTGATGCTTTCTAACCCAGTTTCCTTCAGTCTTGCTGTGGCTCCCATCTCTGCTTCTGTTGTGATAAAAGCCCACTGAAAGATGAAATGCAGGGGGGCCTTCAACATATGGCTGAGAGGGGAGCTGGGTGACCTGAACTGCCAGGATTTTGTGGTGTGGTGGTAGCAAAGGGAAAGGTGAGTGTGGCATAAGGCACACTGATCACGAGGGCAAAGGCAGGCTGAGACTCACCATCCTTTGCTGTGTAGCATCAAGGGCTGGACTCCTGATTTGCTATGTTTGATGCTGCTTTTTCAAGAGATGATAAAAGCAGTAATAGGGGTTCTCGTAAACCTGTGAGTAGCTTCCAGTTTTAGATGAGCAGTGCATACAATATGCTTGGTCTGTCCTGCTTAGGGCAGCTTTATTTACAAGCACCCAAGAAGAAGATAACATTTACTAACCCAGTTGATACAACTGGAAGAGCATGGGTGATGTTTGGAGGCAGATGGCTGCAGCAGCAGTGCAGGGAGTGCTGCTGTCGGGGTACAGCTCTGACAGCAGGATGCCTCGGAAACCACAGCCTGCTTTGCATTGGCCCTACAAACTCAGTGGCCCTTTATCAAGGAATCAGGTCTTGCTCTGCTGGTTTTTAACAAGTGTTTTCTCCCCCCTGGTTGTGGATGTGTTTGCAGTAGTTGCTTTGTAGCAGTTGCCAAGCTTCTGTGGTGCCCTGTTGCGCAGATCCCTTCCCTTTTGTGAGGAGTGGACGTGCTTTAGGGAGCGACAAATGGTGATGCCAATCCTGTCTGAAGGCAAAAATGGTGTGGTATCAACCAAAAGACAGGGCTTTGCTAGAGCCTGCACTGTGTCCTGCTGGAAGTACACTCTGGAAAAAACAGAGACCCACTTGCCCTACTGATAGGTGTGCAGAGCTTGGTGAACGTGCTTGGGGTCGTTGGCTGCTTTCGGCCAGAGATGAATCTGTACCCAGCAAAGTTTCTTTCCATTGCAACCATGATTGGCTCAGAATAATTCAAAAGTTTGTGTTTCTTTGCTTATTCTCAGTTATGCTGACAAACAGGCTGCTGCACTCACCTCTCCATTTTTCACTGTTGCCAACTCCTGTGTTCCTTTCTTCTGCAATCCCCAAAACATAACAGCATGTCCTCATTCACTGCTTATGGAAAGAGGGATGAGGTGGTGGGGCAGAAGTTCAGGTTGGAGATGAGGACTCTTATTTAGAGAATACAATTCTTACGCAAGGGAATGGGTGCTTGACAGCTGACTAATCTCTCATAATGAATTCGCCTCCTGAGAGCTGAGTAAATATTGCCATGTAACCATGTATGAATCACCAGTGTGCTCTGAAATGATGGCAACACTGAGATCCCTTGGTTGCTGTGAGCTGACAGTAGTCCAAGCCACCCCTGGAAGGACAACATCTGCCCAGTTCAGGGACCCAAAGCCCAGAGACACACCTGTGTTTTAGGTGGAGAAATGCCAGTGAGCATTTCAGCTATTGGAGTCCAGTCCCTCCTTAGTAACATTTGACCTCCTGGCTTTGACAGCAGCAGATATTGTGGATTTGCTCTGTAGTGTCAGGTGAGGCAGAATATTTTCACATTGTCTGCTGCCATGCTGTTCTGGATACAAACTTGTTAAAACTTTGCATGAATGTGCTAGGGAAGCTTAAAATAATTAGATTTTAAAAATTTCTCTGGAGCCTCACTGTAATTCTCACTGTAGTATAATTACTGAGCTCATATTGAATTTTTATTGCTGAATTGCAACAGAGGCATGTGGCAGTCTGTTGGGTAAATGCCTTTTGATAAAAACAGAAATCAGAGAGCTGGAGAGGGACTTTATACAAGAGCATGTAGTGACAGGGCACAGGGAATGGCCTCCCAGTGCCAGAGGGCAGGGTTGGATGGGATATTGGGAAGGAATTGTTCCCTGGGAGGGTGGGCAGGCCCTGGCACAGGGTGCCCAGAGAAGCTGTGGCTGCCCCTGGATCCCTGGCAGTGCCCAAGGCCAGGCTGGACGGGGCTCTGAGCACCCTGGGGCAGTGGGAGGTGTCCCTGCCCATGGCAGGGGTGGCACTGGGTGATCTTGAAGGTCTCTTCCAACCCAAACCATTCCATGGTTCTCTGAAACTGTCCCAAATGCCACTCCATGTCTAAATGCAGGAAAACTTGTGAATAAATGTAGCTAATCCAGAAACAAGGACTACTGGCTTAAGGTATTTATTTCCCACAAAGAACCAAAAAATATCAAAAGTTTCATGGAATAACTTCATTTTCATGTGATTTTCTGACCAGGGTACACAGATAGAAGGGGGTAAGTGTAATCCAAAGCTTACCTAAATCAAACAGGATCTTTTTGGGGCACCTGTAAGTACTTGTAAAGACAAAAATAGCTTACTTATTTTGCTTCCCTTCTAGCTTTAGATACTTTTTCTTGCAAGTGTGTGCTGCATCTGTACAAATACAATTCTGAAACTGGGGAAGAAGAGGCCCCATAATCTTTATCTGCAATACCAAAGAACACAACTGAAGGATACACTATCTTCTGATTTCTTTTTGGGTGATCTTGTAAAATGGAAATTGTGAGTGTCTTGTTTCCCTGTGGTGCCCCTGCCTAAGGCACTCTCTTGTCACTCCTGCTTAGAGGAAATGGGGAACAAATGTGCAATAATTCTCTGTCCATGTTAGCAGGCTTGGTGAGGTTTAGGGTCTCCTGCAACATCCCAAATAGCCTAGAATGGTTCAGTTTTATGGCCTTTACTACAAAACTTATTTTTTTAAATGAGGTTGGTTTTTTTTTGTATCTATTAAATCCCCAGTACCTGGAATCAAGTAATGGCTTGGCAATTTTAACTTCCTTTTAAGTCTGTTTGGTATTCCAGCCTCCTTCTGTGCTGAGAAGGAAATCTAGACCTTTTCTCAGTATCCCCAGCAAACTCAGCAAGCAGAAGGTGACTTACTGGCAGTATTTTGGTGGGCTGATTCATTATTTTTTTGAGTGTCTGAAGCTGGCAGTGCTGACAGCCCTGGGGTCCATACCTTGATAACTTGCCAGGCAGCTTCAGAAAGATTTGAGTTGACATAACAGGAAGTCTGTTGGTAGCATGTTTTCTGCTGAATTGTCCAGCATGAGTTTTCCACCTTTAACTTCCATTAAATTCTAGGAAAAGCCTCCTGTGTTGGAGTTGCCTAGAAACCTGCAAATTGGCTGTTGGTGCATTGGGTCTTATGCAAAATGTGGGAGATGCTTTTGTTTGGACTGTTGCAATAAACACATTGCCTCTTTCTGGAAATGCAGAATGCTGGAAACTGGGGGTTGGGAGAGACATAAATTAATCTGATGGAGGAAAGGAGCCTGCATGTTCCTGTGTGCCACAACCATGTCCCTCCTGTGTTGACAAATGCAAATTAATCAGAGAATCAAGGGTTTGATATCTGGGATAAGTGTCAGAAAAAGAGTTGGGTTTCTTTTCATGCCTTTCCTTCAAAATAATACAAGGCCTCCTACCCAGCCCCAATTTTATTAATTTTTGTCATGCTGGTGTTTTATCTTTGAGCGGCTGCCTCAGGCTTTATTTCTTTTTCTCTTATTTTAAAACAAATGGGGGAAAGAGCGGAAAGGACAAAGGAATAACGTCCGAGGGAAAGCTGCTTCTTAAACCTTCATCTTGACTTGCTTCTAGTTCTCATTCTGCTGGGCACTGGGAAAGTATTTTCACTTCCCACCTCACTTCCCTCCCAAACCCTGATGTTTCCTCTGAGAAGTTGTCTATGTGGGAAAGTTTAAACATGAAAGTAGAGGGATAATTTTATACCGAGGTTACATTTTGTTTTAACTACCCATGTGAACACTGTTGTTTTGCTACAAGCATTTTTTTTTTCCAAATTATGGTTTTGTTTTCCTCTTTAAAGCTCAGCTTATGACATTGCAAACTGATTAAACTGAGCTGGAAAAGGTTGTAGTGAAAGGACTCAGGCCCTTCCAGAGTTACAGCTACATATCTGGCAGATAAAACTTTCCTGCTCAGACAAGCCCTCACTATTTCTTTTTAGTTGTTGTGGTTTTTTTTTTTCCTAAGGAGAGTTAAAAAGTGAGAAGAAAGAATTTACTTCAATTATTTCATTTTTTAAAGTGCCATCTTTTTGTTTTCCATTTCAACTTCTTTGAAAATGAGGAAAATAGATTAAATTCAGGATGCCTTTTCTTAAATGAAGATCATCTTTTCATAAACCTTGAAATACGATTAAATTTGGGGATTTCCAAAGTTAGTAGTTATTTAATAAGGAAAAGATCACGAGGTTGGCTTGAATAAAGATGCTCTGTTGTAGGAAGGTTTTCTTTGTAACACTGCTCTGTGGGAAGAGAGATGTGAGCTAGAGCTGCCCATGGAGCAGGGCATTTGCCTTCACACATTCTGTTCAATTCATTGTGAGACCTGCAAACCTTTCAAACCTCATGGAAGCTGCATCTCTCTCCAGCTGTTAATGCAAACATGGGCTGTCACTTCAAGGGGGATTTTAGAAATCCTATCAGCTGATACCTCTCTGAGCTGTGTCCTTCATGGCAAAAGGAGCTGTTGACTGCAATCTTCTGGCAAAGTCCTCGTTGTTGTTCTGGTTTTTTCCCCTCTGCCCTTTTTCTGGTCAAATGGAGTCTGAGCAGAGCTGAGGTTTGCACGAACACCAGGGCAGGATGGAGGCTGGTGTGCCAAATTCCAGCCTTGTGTGATGCTTAGCAAGGGAGTGGGGTATGTAGCAGGCAGGGAGCACAAGGTTTGTGGTGGCCAGGCTGACAGAAGCTGATTTGTGGTGCCTGCTGCTGCTCCCAGCCCAGCGTTTGCATTCAGCCGCCGTTGCTGGCTGCCCACAGCAGCTTCTCACACAAGTTGCTGTCATAACCTCAAAATGGTTTTTGTTTCACTGAATGGGCTCGGTGTAGCCTCACTCTTAGCTGATGTGACAGTTTGGGCCAGAGCTCCCTTCCCCTGGCACCAGCCCCAAGCTTGGCTCAAAGCTCTCTGCTAAATCCAGCGCTGTCCCTCCACTAACACAGACGCTGTGGCCATTGCTCTTTGTGCTAGTTGCTTTCTGTCTTCTTTGCTGGAAAGAAGGAAAAAACCACATTTGCCCGTGATCAGCTGTAGATCTTTCTCACAAGGGGAGTGAATTCAGTCGTGCCTGGCAGCAGTGAGGAAGCTGCAGAGGAGGCGGCGGCGTTGCCCAGCGGACGAGAGGCTGGCTGGGTTCGGGGTGTGCAGAGCACCCCCTCCACCCTTAGGCACTTCCAGAGGTGCTGAAAACAGGCTCTGTGCACCCTCCTTCACCTCTGCTTGTTTTGTAAACCCAGTGCTAGTGCTCTCCTCAAAAAGCAAAGAACAGCTGAAGCCCTGTGCCTTTCTGTGTGGCAGCAGCTGAGAGGCTGTTGACTGATGGGGGTTAGGAAGAAAACTTACAGTCAGATCCCTCTTACCAATTTTTCCTCCCAGATGTTTTTCTTTCAATGTTTGTTTTACTTTGGCAATTAACTAAACAAATTGCTGTCTGAGCAGTGGAGATGATGGAGTCTGGTTTCCTTCAGGTTTTTCTGCTGTTCCTTTCTTCTGTGTTAATGATCTCAGCTTCACTCTCTGCTGTGTTTTCCATGGGGAAGGGCAGCCAGGAACCGAGCAAGGCTGGTTTTGGCTTTTCCCTTCTTCAGTGGAGACCTGGTTTTGAATTCCTGTCCTCTAGATGACTTCTAGTTTTCCAAAAAACCTTGAAATAACATAATTTTCTAGGCATCCATAAGATCCCTACCCCCTCCAAATGCTCTAAGCTGGCTGATAATGGGAACAGGCATTTCTGACTGGGGAGAGGCCTGAGTTCTTAGAGGGGACAGGCTGCAGTTGCACAAGCTTTGTTTCCTCACACCAAGGTGGGAGTTAATCCCTGGAAGGCTGTTTTCTAAAAGGGTCCCTTGTTTTCTGTGTCCCTTGGGGCTGTCTGGGCGAGCTGCTCCTGCTATTGCTGAAAGCACTGGAGCAGAATAAAAATCCCTCTCCCCAGCAAAACACTCGAGGCTGCCTCAGTTGCAAAGAAGCAACAAGAAGAGGGGAAGAACATGTGGTATCATTTTAAAAATCCTTTTCTCTTTAAAATAAAGGAGATTCTGTGATAGTTACAGTAAAAGTAGTATTTATGTTCTCTCTTGATTTGGTGACAACGTTTACAGCTTCCTTTTGAGTGGGTTGCCCAGAGTTACATGTGGGATTCAATGTCTGCCTCTATTTTTTTCAGTTTATGCCAATTGTCCTTTTGTAGGTGAAATCAAGCGTTGGCCAGAAAACCACAGCTCAGGCAAAGTCTTGTCTTCTGTGTGAAAGCAATGATTGTGGAGTTACTGAGAGCTCTACAGAGAGGCAGCTGTGACTCTGCTTTCATGTCTTTGAGGAGTTATATGACTTACCAGTGATGAAGTCAGATCTTTGATAGGGGATTGAAAGTAATCCCTAAATATTTAATACGCCAGAAATTAAAGAAAACCAATTTGTCAGATTTTAGAGTGGGTTGAAACTTGCTCCAAGGCCCTGGTAAGTGTGTGCATGACTCACTTTGAGGTGTTCAAGTGTTTTTATGGAGGCTTATCTGTTTCCTAGGGGGGGAAAAAAAGAGGGGTGAAAAGGCAACTCTTGAGGTTTTGAGTGAGTTTAACACTAGGAAAAGTGAAGGAGCTGCAGTGAAATACACTGGGGGAAAGGGCAAGGGCATTCCTTACAGGTCTGTCACAAATTTGTGCTCAAGAGTTGGAGGAGGCCAAAAGATTTTTAAATGTTTTTTGAGTCAGTTGAGGCCAAGAAGCACATTGTGACCCCATCTGCCCTGTGCTCACATGCACAAAGAGTAATGCACAGCACAATAAGAATCAGCCCCAGACTATAAATTGTGTTGAACTTGGGGGATGGGGGAAAACCAAACCAATTTGGTTTGTATAGGTGCCATGTGCCTGAAATGAAATTATGCATGAAATAATGCAAAAAGCCTTTGTGGGGCTGTGTTTTCACAGCCAGGTCTCAACAGCAGGTTTTGACGTTGTAATATGAGGCATTTGGTAAACTGGCTAAGTTTATAGAAAAAGTTCAAGCTCTTTTCTTGCAATCCTTCAGAGCTTCTGGAAACAAAATCGTCTGTTTAAAGGCCTAGCTCAGGATCTAGAAGCCTTACTTCAGTCTCTAATTTCTGCAAATATTAGTCTGGCTATTTGCCTTTTTTTTTTTTTTTTTTTTTTTTAGTTATTTTTCCTGGAGGCTTTTATTTGCCCGACAAAA
>VZRZ01004463.1:390302-402426 GCA_013398175.1 Climacteris rufus
GGCTGTTGTGCCTGGATGCTTTTATTTGCCTGCATAATGTTTGTTCTTGCAACAGTGCCTGCTTTAAAAGTTGCCAGGGTAACAGCTTCCTCTGTTGTTCCCCTTTGGAAGCAGGGTGAGAGTACCACCTCGAGCTGCTGGCTGGGTGCTGGAGCAGGAGCCAGCAGAGCTGGGTTCCATCCTGCCTTGGCTGCTGGCATTTGCCTTTGCCCAAGGTGCCCTTGGCAGGAACCAGCAAAGCATTTCAGTGCCTTTATTTATTTCTTTATTTGTTTGTTTGTGTGCCTGTTGTTGGGCAGCCACCCAGTCCCTGCCTAGCAACCTCCAACATCCAAAATATTTATTGAAAGGACCCTTTCCACATCCCTCACACCTTGCATGGACCCTCCAGACCTTCCTGCTTCCCCCCAGTCCCTCTGTAGCTCCTGCCATTTGCCTCTTGGTGTCTCCATTTCCCTTCTGGCCCCTGCTCTGCCCTGCTGTCCTCAGGACTGGTTCTCACCGTGCCTTTACCTCTGTTTATCTGTAACCTGGAATTGCCACCGGGTCGTTGGGCAAACGTTGACTTTTTTCAGGACCAACAGTTTGGAGAAAGGAATCTCAATGTGGTTCTTCTATTACTGAAACTCGCAGATGGTTTCTTTGTTTATTTTGTTTCTACCCACTTTCCTATTTCTTGAATATGCCTGGACATGCCAAAAGAGTGATGATCAGCTTGCATTACATAAATTAACTTAATACTGCTTGACATCATTACATTTAGCTCATTCACTGAAAGCACATAAAGAGAAGGGCAGAATTGTTGGTCTTAATTTTGCTAGGATTTGTGGGGTTTGGTTTGTTTGTTTGTTTTTTGGTTGTGGTGTTTTTTTTTTTTTTTTTTTGGTTGGTTGGGGTTGTTTTGTTTTGGGTTTTTTTTGGTGGTTAATTGCTTTTTTTTTTTAAAGGAGGAGTTTTTTAAGCTCACACTGCACACCAGCAGCAGAGCAGGACTGTGGGCAGGTCTCCTGTGCTCCCTCTGTCCCATTCCTTGATAGATCAGCCTCTTTCACTGCTCTGGCATTGGGTCTGTGAGAGGCTGGGGCTGTGTGGAGACCTCAGCAGCCTTTTGGTGTCTGAAGGGGCCCACAAGGAAGCTGGAGAAAGACCCTTCCTCAGGAACTGTAGTGACAGGACAAGGAATAATGATGGTGCAAATGGGAAGACAGGGAATTTCGGCTGGATGTGTGGAAGAAATCCTTCCCTGGGAGGGCGGGGAGGCCCTGGCACAGGGTGCCCAGAGAAGCTGTGGCTGCCCCTGGATCCCTGGCAGTGCCCAAGGCCAGGCTGGATGGGGCTCTGAGCACCCTGGGGCAGTGGGAGGTGTCCCTGCCCCTGGCAGGGGTGGCACTGGGTGAGCTTTAAGCTCCCTTCCAGCCCAGGCCTTGCTGTTGTTCTAAGCTGAATTTGTGGGACCGGGCCGCTGAAAAAAGCCATTTATCTGCCAGCTCTGTTTCTGTGTGCCTGCCAAGTGATAACTGGGGGGAAGAGAAGGCCAGCCCTGCTGCCAGCCATCGGTGCCTGGCTGACAGATTGATGCAGGCCGCAGCTTCCCCCGTTTGTGCGGCAGTGAGCGGCCCGGCCCGCGGTTGTGTGTGCGCCTTCCCGCCCCAGGGAGCTGCCAGCTGGAGCCGGGGCTCAGGAAATGCTGCAGCCAGAGGCTGTGGGTGACAGCGAACAGAATTCCTGCTGATAACGGGGGTGGGGGGCTTGTCCTCTCCCTCAGAACGTTTTTCCAGCAAGCCCTGTCGCGGTTGAGCTCTGGCCGAACGCCCACCTGAGTCCCTCTGGCCGCAGAGTGGCATTAGAGGTGGGTGGCTGCAAATATTTGATGAGTGTGTCATGCATCAGCTTTTATTTCTGTTGAAAGTATGATTAATTTTTTAGTCTACACCTTCTTACAATTCTACTCAATGGCCTGAGCAACATCAAAATTTATTTTTCTTACCGGATGGTCAAAGCCTAAAACCCAGCTCAATTTGGCCTCAAGCAAGGTGGAGCTATGGTCAGCTGCTCAGGAACAGCAAGGGGCTCAGGTCCTGGAATCACAAGATAGTGTCAATTTGGAAGCCTATGTTAAAAAAAACACCCTAATTTCTTTAAATGCAATCCCCTGCGAGGCACCTCTCTTGAAAAGAGAGACAAATAAATATTTATTTGTGGTTGCATAGGATTACCTGCGTCAAAGAAAGGAAAATAGTGGTGTTGGGTGTGCTCACTCAGAAAACTTTTCAGAGTCGCCTTAGATGCGATGTTGGAAACCAAATACCTTTCCTTAGAGCTTCATGGTCTTCAGATCTGGGGTTTTGTTTTTAAATCTGGGTGAAAAAACAGAACCTGAAATCCTTGGTATTGGTTGTTCCCTTAAAAAAGGAGGAAAAAAACATTTTTTTAAAAGAATTGATACACACAGGGATTAACCAGCTCTATTTTCAGTGGATAAATTACAGCTCAGGAAATTAAAGCGAGATGGATATTTGTCCTTGGGAATTTGACACCTGTAAACAAAAAGCCCTTTATTTTGAGAGCTTAAGGAGCTGCTGTAGGCTTTGTGCTGTAGGCTTTTGTTTTATGCTTGAAGACTTCTTTTCTCCAGCAATTTTTATTGCCCTGGAGTCTCCAAACTGGGGTTTACTAGAGAAGGGCAAAAGAGTGAAGTTGGTGTTGTAAGAGGGGTCAGGTTTTTCTGCTGGGTCGTTCGTGTTGTCAGAGGTTCTTGCAATGAAGTGCTACATGGGAAAATGGCCTTTCCTTGCCTGAGCAGGGAGCAGAGCACAGGCAAACTGCTTTTATCTGCTCTGGAGTTGGTTTGAATACTGGCAGCTCGGAGCTTTTGATCTGCCAGAGCCTGGCTGCTGGTTTTGCTTGTGCAGGAGCAAGCCCAGGGGCAGAGAATAGAGAGGGAAAACTACAGTGGTCACAGAGGATGGAAAACGGCTGAGTGAGGAGACCATGGAAAATACAGTAAGAAAGTGTAGGAAAACTGGACAGATCCTGGGAGAGTCAAACATTGCAGCATTACAGGAGAGGCCGTGTCCTAATCTGTACTGCTGTAACTTTTATCCAGAGACAGCTTAGGCTTCATCTAGAAAAGAGAGTTTTCCTTGTAAGTGCACAAAGATTTCAGTAATACCAGCTATCTGCACCTGGGGAACCTAATAGCTTGTAAAAGCAAGCTAGTTTTAGATCTTCAGAAGTTATCTTGTAAAAATTCCCTTTGTGCTTTTACAAAAGTTTCTGTGCCTTCCTTTCTTTCCCCCACTGGTGTACAGACAGGTAAAGAGGGCTGGAGTCTTGCTGTTTGGTTGACTGCAGGTTTGATTGGGAATGACAGAATCTGATTTAAGCCTGCCTCTGTCTGCCTATGCAGTGGTGTCAGCCCCAGTCCAGGCAGGGTGAGCAGAGCAGCTCTGCCTCACCCACACACCGCAGGCGTGTGAAAGACCCAGAGGAGGTGTCCACCTCCTGAGTCCAGGCATGGAAGGAATTGTTCCCTGGGAGGGTGGGGAGGCCCTGGCGCAGGGTGCCCAGAGAAGCTGTGGCTGCCCCTGGATCCCTGGCAGTGCCCAAGGCCAGGCTGGACGGGGCTTGGAGCAGCCTGGGGCAGTGGGAGGTGTCCCTGCCCATGGCAGGGGGTTGGAACGAAATGATCTTCAAGGTACCTTCCAACCTACATGATTCTGTGGTTCTATGTGAATCCTAAGTACTTCCACTAGACCAAACTGCTGCTGGGCAGACAGTGGGGACTGTAAACCTGTGCTACCCCAAAACCAGGGGCTCTGCAAATGACTGTGTACAGCGTGGCTAATCCAGGCACTGCTGACAGGATGAAGTGATGCTGAAAATGATGTGTCAGCTCACAGCTCTGAAGAGAACTTGCTGGGGGGTGAGGGAAGGACCCCTCCTTACCCAGGTCAGAAACCCCAATTCCCTTAATCCCCTATTTGCAGTTCTGGCTTTCAAGAGCTGTGCTTGTTGAGGGGCTGCTCTGTGGTGGGCTAATCACACTGTTTCGTTTCATCACTCCTTTTTTGAAGGAGGCTGACAATGTCTTGTCCTCACTCTTGACTTGGTGGAAGAAGGAAGCTGGAAGGAGGAGATGAGCTGGCAAAGCCAACAGCTGCTTGAAGCGCTCCAGGCCTGTCTGTGCACATCCTTGCTCCCAAATTCCTAGGTTTTCCAGAGCAGCTAGCCAGACTGCTGAAAAAGCTGTCTTTTTAATCTCTTGATCTCCACTCTGTGTTTTTGCCAGTGCAGGTAAAACAGAGGTGCACACTCCATGTACCAGTGTTTCTACCACGGTAAACAAGAGAGTCTCGGTAATTACCAAGAACGATCTAAGCGAAACATCTTGTCTCTCCAGTTGGTTTCTGTAACACAGGAGCAGGCAGGGCAGGGAAGCTCGACCTGCCAGGGTATCACCAGTGTGTCTTTCTACTCAAACAACAAAAAATGAGATTCATTGGGCTTTGCTCTGGCTAAATTCCAACTCACCCGTGAAGTTCAGCCTGACCGAGGTTTGCTGGGAATGGTGGTGGGGGTTGCTGTGCTGTCAGAGACCCATTTTGTATACACATCCTAAATTCATGAGGTGGTTCTCCCCAGGCTGCAGCTTTGGTTTGGGAGCTGGCAGGTCACAGCCCTTGGCATCACTTCAGTTCTCACTTGTGGTTTTACAGACAATGACAAGATGTTCCACTGTTTGCTCTGGTCCAGCCCTTGGAATAGGACACCACCTTTAACAAGCCCCAGAGAAGGCTCTACCGTGGAAACCTTCCTTATGCAGTTGACAATCTGTGTGCTGTTTGTTGTTTTAGTATTTAATTTTAATTTTAAGCAAAGAGACATGCCAGCTGAAAACAAAGAGGATGACATTATATTTCAGCGAGCGGAGTTTGGCCTGCAGATTACAAAACAATCTGAATCCCACTGCATGAAAATGTTCAACAAGGCTGCAGAGCCTGACTGCTTCCTCCCAGGCTTCAGCTGGGACTAAGGACAAATCCCAAGGAGAATTCTGTCCATTAATAGCAATGAGTCTCTCCCTCCAAGTGTGTATACATCTATAGATATGATGTGTGTATGTTTTAGTTTGGTTGACTTTTCCTTGGGTAAGTTGATGGTGATAGTTGTCTTTGCTTTGCAAGTTGCATGCCAAACTTTTTACAGCTTGCTTTATACATTTAGACTTTCTGAACAAGTTAAATGGGAAGTAAGACCAGAATTATTAAAACCAGCTGAAGTTTAGCCATTTTCTTCAGTGGTGATAGGAATGCAGGAATGGGGACACCTGCTCAGCCTGGTGATTCAGCTGGCTCAGTAGCCTCTCCCCCAGCAGTGGCCAGGGATGGATGCCTGAGGAGAAACCAGAACAAGGTGTGTATGCAATGACACTTCCTCCAGCCAGTTCAGGAAATCCACGAGCAGGACAAGGTGTCTCTGTCCGCCCCATGAGCTTCTATAAGCTTTGGCAGTTTCCTGGGGGTAGGAGCCCTGTGGATGCACTGCCTGTTGTGCGAAGCACCACGTGCCTTTGCTTTGTTCTCTGAGTGGTTCCTCTCTGTGGCTTCACTCTGCATTTCTGAGTTGCATGAGCAGAGAAGTACAAACATCAGGCCCTGGAAAGTGCCCACGTGACAGTCCTGGGGTGGCAGACTGTTGGAGAACGTTTGTGCACTTAGCGTTGTGGGTTTTGTTGTTGTGGGGTGGGTTTTTTGTTTGTTTAATTTTTTAATGGAAGTTGGTTTTAATGGAAGCTGGTTTTGTCATGAGCTCTGGGCCAGCCTTAGGTTGCTGCAGTGAAATACAGCCCCTGTCTGATTTTTCTCCCTGTTTACTTCCTAACAGAAGAAAAGTGCCAACACTTAACAACCCCTGCCCCACTGTGTTGCTGAGCATAGGGACTATCCTGTTAGGGAGTCTGGAAAGGACATTCCCCCTCTTCCAAGGCTTTAGCTGGCTGCAGCCCAGGAGAGCTCCCTGGCAGCAGAAGTTCAAGAAAAGGATGGAAGAAACCTCATCTGTCTCACCCCCCCATGGCAAACATGGTTTGGAGGGGGTTCCTGTTTCTAAACACCTCAGCCAGTGTAATTTTGGGCTGGTCAGAGACAGAGCAATTTATGGGAGCTGGGAAGCAGGAGGGAGCTTCATTTTTAGGCAGTCCTTGGAGCCATTTTGCAAGAGGTTTCTTATCTGTCTGTGTATGCAGGACTCTCATCTGTTGAGCAGGTAGAAAATAAATGTAACTGAGCATGTGGAATGCAATTATTTGGACCTTGTCAACATTAGGAATAGTCTCCAGCTGGGATTTCAAGATTTCTTTCTCTCCCTCTTCTCCCATGCTTAAGGCCACATGGTTTTGGGTGGATGAGGCAGCACATCTGAGGCAGAGGCTGGAAGCTGACTCCTTAAATGCAGTGCTGAAGGTGTTTGGTGGAGCAGGGGCGACTTTTGTACCACAGAGCTTATCTACTGTTTTAACTTACCACATCTCAGAGGATGTGCAGCTGTTAGAGACAAATGTTTTTGAACTATCATCAATAAATGCTGCAAAACAAGTGCCACAAGCCAAATTATTTTCCATTCCAAGCTGTATTTGCTTCACTCTTTTCCTGTCTCTCATCCAAGCCATGACTAGTAATGCTTCCCTCTCCCAAACAGCTGTCACATCAGTGTAATGTTTAAGCTTGTTGAAGAGCAGTCACAGCTTGCCTCTCCTGCTGCCATCATCTTTGTGCAGGTTTGGAGTGGTTGTCTTACCCCCAGTGCTCCTGTGAGGAAGCCCAGAGGTGGCTCCTCTGTGCATGTGGAACTGGTGTGGTTCTGCAGGTGCAGAAGCAAGGATGCAGAGCTGCAGAGCTGCTGGGCTGGCATGGAAAGGCTGGTGCCAGGAGTGCAATTGTCTGTTTGTGGCTTTGTTCCATCTCAGTGTGAAGGTGAAGCAGTGAGGACCTGTGGGACATCACTCAGGCTCTGGCCTTGGGTTCCATGGCTATGCAGCGAAACTGCTGTCAGATTTGGGAGGGCAACATTCCTCCTCTCCCTTGCAAAACACTTTCATATCAGTAAACACAAAATACTGCTCAGCAAAAGGCTAAAGTTAAATTTACTCCTGCTTTGGAGACTGGGGGGACCTTTTGGCATCACAACACCCCTTGGGATATTGTGTGGGATACTAAAAAATAAATTAGTAACCTCGTTTTGGGGCAGTTACTAGCTCTGTCTTTGGGGAATTTTAGTTCAAGCCCTTCACAGTAGTGTTACAAAGCATAATAATATGACTTGAGGTGCTGTTAGGTAAATGCAAACCTTCTGGGTATGCTATCTCTCCATTTAATCACTTATTTGTTTGCCATTTGGGTACAGAAAGTACTTTGTTTAAAAATAAGCAGAATACACTTCCAGTAAGAGCATCAGTGGGAAATAATGAAAAGTAGCTGATTTACTGCTGCTAAAGAGCATCCAAGAGCTCCCTGGTGTATCTCATTTACTCTGAGCTGTATGCAATACACAGTCAGCTAATTCCACACACAAACAAACCATACATAGTCCCTTGTGTTCTCTTCTGGTCTTGCCCATTAATCTCTAACTTTGCTAGAAACACATAAGCTGGCTCCATTATTTGCTGGGTGTTCCTTTGAATTTGAATCCTACTTTTCATTTCTTTTGGTGGATATCTCTGCTGTTAACATTGTGTGTTACTGGTACACTGGTTCTTTTCTGGAAACGAGTGTAAGAATTTTGTAGCAAGTTCGTTGCTTTTGTTCAGGGCACACAGTTTATCCCTATTGCAACAGTAAACTGATGTGTGATGGTGTAAAGTTCATCAGCAGCTGAGACTCTGTGTGCACGCAGGGGGGTGGCTGGGATAGACCAGTAGGCACCACATCCAGGAGTTAAACTTGAATAAAAGTCCCCTGAAAATGGGAAGTATTTTTCTGCCCTTCAGGGACTGAACAGTATGTGCACTTAAGCATTAATTTTTCCTTATTCTTTCACAGCCCTCACTTGAGGTCATATGCAAAGGTGAAATTGCTGCCTGGCCTCTGTGCAGGATGTCCTTCATGCTGAGGTCCTAGTGACTGGCAAAGGCTCCAAAGAACTGTGAAGAATAAATACCAATTATCAGTTTGGCACCTGAAGGAAAGCAACAAGGCTCCTTTCTCTGCACATGGATGATTTCCTTTCAGAGGGAGATGAGGGCTGGGGTACCTGCCAGTATACAGCAAACACTGCCCTTCCCCAGGTCCTGCTCCTGCCACGTGAAGGAGCTCACTGTGCCATGGGTATGACAGCCTCTCAGGAGGGTTTGCAGTGTAAACTCTCTGAACTTTGGCACCAATGAAAGAATCACACTTCCACACAAGCTGTGAGAACAGCAGTGCAAGCTTCTAACACAAGATGAGCCCCAGCAGTCCCTGCACTCCTCCTGGGCTTCTGCTGGAGGAAGGTTTCCCGTGGGGGAATATCCTGTCCCTGACCTGTGACAGCCTGCTCCCTCTGGGCTGTCTCCCGCAGTGCTGTGCAGCTCCTGAGCAGCTGTTTTGGTCAATAGATACTGCAGCTGATGGGGAGGACCCGGGGTAAGAACACTGTTCATTTGAATTTGTGCAGAGAGGACTGCACCAGTCAGTCAAGTCTGCATCAGTCAAGTCTGTATCTTCTCTTTCTACGGGATGAGTTTAAAACAAACATCCTCTCCGTGCCCTGTTGTATCCCTGGGGTTTACAGTATGAGATCCAGCTGATTTCCTAGTGCCAGAATTTCCTGGTGCTTCAAGCACTAACTTGGGGCTTGGAGACACCAGCTCTGTGCCTTGTCACCCCCTTTGAATTCATCCTGTCTTTCCAAAAGCACTTGGCATGCAGATAGGAACTTCCCGGACTTTTCAAAGGTACATAGGCAGGCTAAGAGCCAGTGTCTCACTGATCTCTGTGAGGGCTTCAGCAGCTCGCCTGGCTTACAAAATAAACAAATGTTCCTATGTGCCTGTTCTCAGTGGCTAAATTCATCAATATGTCCCCAGGTATCTCAGTTCTTCCATTCCTCACCTGTGCTGTACCCTACTCCGGTAATTAATACTTTGCTGTCTCTCGTGGAGGCTGTCAAGATGTGTTCATTAATGTGGTTCTTACGTACGGTGGGAATGGGGGATAAACCAGTTTTTCAGATGAGACAGCCAAGAGGGAACTTTTATTTATCACTATGCACTGAAAGATTCTCGCTGCTGGGGGAGGGCTGCCTTTCTCCACTGCTTCCACATGCTCTGTGCTCGCTGTTTGTAGCTCATGTGCACGCTCCAGGGGCTGAAAAGCAGGAATGAAGCCATCAGGAAGCAGCAGCAGCCAGACATGGCCTGTCCCTGCCATGGAAGGCTGGAGTGGCCTTGTGGCTGCTGCAGAGACTGAGAACAGGAGGCACAAGGGCGATGGGGAGCAAGAGATGAGCGAGCATTACGTGAGAGCCTGGGCTGCAGTGGAGCTGCAGCTTGGCAGTGGCTTGGCAGCACACGCTGGGAGGAGGAGAGGGCTCACCCAGCGCTGGAGTGCTGCAGGAGCGGTGGTTTGCTGTCCCTTTTCACTGCAGCAGAAATGGCACCAAAGCTCAGCCACACGGTCTGCCCTCCCCAGCCCTGCCTGTGTCTGTGCAAGCAGCTGCCGGTTCCTCTTCCCCTGGCTCAGCCAGCTGCCAGAGGGCAGCTCGGGGCATTTCTAGAGGCTCTGCTTGCCACGGGAAGTAAATTTGTCTCCTAGATGTCAGATAACAAATTGTACCACGAGGGGAAAACTGATAGAAACAAGCATTTTTTCCTTTTTGCCTTTACCACCCTCATTTTCACCTTAAAATGCTCCCTCTCTCATAAACTGGTAGGTGAATCCCCCGTGCAGGCTGTGCCCTGATCTGACCCAGCCCTGCTCCATCCCCTGAGCACGGTCTTGGTGCTGGCAGCTGTGGAACAACAAGGGTGCAACAGGCAGGGCATCTCCTGTTGGTGCATTCATGTCCCTGCCACTGCAGAGGCTGTGAAACAGAGCTGCTCACCGTGCTGCTGGCAGCCTTCACTTTTGTTTCCCATCTGTTTTCAGGCAGCAGGGTAACGTTGCTGCAGATCCCTGAGGAGATAATGTCAGGTGTAGTGCTAAATGCATCCACGTGCATGTTAAATTTGGGGGTTTATTAGCTAACTCCTGCAGTTTCTTTGCCTGTCACGTGGTAACAATATGTATTTATTCTGTGCTTTTTAGACAAAAAGCGGTTTCACTGGATAATTTAATTAATATGAAATAACAAGATAATAAAATAATAAGATAAAATAATTTATCTGCTGCTAACTTATACTTATTCAGGTTGACAAAAGGGAAATGTTGGGTAATGGTTCTGCTTTTTCAATGCACTCGTGTGTGGTTGCCAACAGATTATTTAAAATCTGATTTCCTAAACACATTCACATTTCTAAGTTCAGCTGCTACAGAGATGCAAAACCTCTTGCAAGAGCTACTGTGAAACAGGAGGTTATTTCACTGATTCAGTTTTTGTATAGCATTGAAACAGGGATTAATTTCATCAAGCACCCACATCACGTATCTGTTTAAATCTTACAGTGCTGGAGGATATGAAATTGCATGTCTCAGCTTTTCAGGATTCAGCTGTTCTGCTAATTTTTAGAGTGTCTAAGGAAGACACCCAAATGAGGAACATATTTAGAAAAAAAACCCAAAACCACCACAAAATAAAACCCAAACAGAAAACCCCCAACTCTCAGGCACAAGGCATGAACACAATGCAGACTTTTTTTTCTCACTAACAACTTACACCTTTAATACAATGTTAAATATTGACAGGGGACAGAGTGAAATGTATGAGACATTCCCAAATGAAAAAGCAAGAATGTGATTAGTATGTAGGCTTTCAAAAAAAGTGCATTTATTTTTTTAAGTTTCAGATCAATCTAGCAGATCAGCATTCAACATACTCTTAGGCAGGAGTTTTGTTTCAACTCCCTGCATTTTGGACTTGGAGGAAGAGAGGAGCTCCAATCTGGGAATCCAAACATGCTGTAATGTTTTGATGATTTCCATAATTTCATATTAATGTATTTAAAAAACCCCAAAATGGTTTTTCCTTTCTTATTCTTACTCAGGCTCTAATTTCCTGGGCACAACTGGGCTGAGATAAGAGAAATCCTTTGCGAACCTCTCCCACACAGGGCACTTCCTTCATCTAGGCAGAAAATCAGCTGAAACAATGGTGGTGTGAACCTCAAATCTTGGTCCATGTTTGTCCTCAAAGACATTTTCTGCCCACTTGGGGTCACAGCCCAGTCATTTGCTTGTGCTAATTAAATAATTCCATAGTGTCCTGGAGAGCAGTCTGCATTTGGGCCAGGTAAAAGTGACCTTGGAAAGAACCAGCAATGCTGTTGAGAGGGGAGGGCATGGGGAGCTGAGACTGTCAAAAAGGATTTCTTGGACCTCCTATCCAAGAAATCTCTAGACACAGTGACCAGCAGGATTCCTGAGCTCTAATTTTTCCTTCTGGACACCTTTCTGATAAACATCAATGTTTGGGGTGAGGGAGAGGAGCAATGTCTTTTAATGGGTTTTAATGACTCCAGACCTCCCTAAATGACTTGTCTGGAAATGCAGTGCCAACTACCCAAAGCCTGTTGTCTTGTGTTCCCCTGCCTAACATGGTATTTTCAGGTTTTTTCACCCACCTGAAACTTGGAACAGGCCTAAGGTGAAGATGTGTGGCTGCTGCTCTCATGAGGAAAGACTGGTTCTCCTGAAAATAAAAGCTGCTTTTCCTGATGTTTCCTTGCCTGGACCTGGACCAGAAAGCAAAATGCACCTCATCCTGAGGTTAGAAATGGTGGTGTGGCCCAGGAAGGATGGGCCTGGTGACAGCTGCTTGAGCAAAACTAATCACAACGTTTTTCCCCCTCTGGTAATTTTTAATGTGGTCAAAAAAAGAAAAAAGGTGTCCACAGCCCTTCTTTTTCTCTAAATGTGGCCAATGTGCCGGTGAAAGGACACAATTCTGGCAGAAAAAAAAAAAAAAAAAAAAGGAATTTTTTTTTTGAAAA